>PVKM010017034.1:0-26281 GCA_004027735.1 Carollia perspicillata
TTGCCTCTGGTCATCACCACACTGTTGTCTGTGTCTGTGAGGGTTTGCTTTTTGCTTAATCCCTTCACTTATTTGTTTTTAAGGTTAAATGATAAGAACAAGATAACTGATGTGCCATAGAATTCAAGCTGAAAATCTTGCTTGCAGTACTTCCTTGACTAGTAGATTATTTTTCCCCTCCATATTCTGCTGGGAGAATGAGCATTTTGATAGTTTTTTATTGTTATATTTTCACCAAGTCCTGAACTAGGAGAAAGTAAGCAGGAGGAAATTCCAGAGGAGACAGTAGAGGAAGGCACTTTTCCAAGAGAGAGGCAGAAAGAGGAAGACTCGCCACAGAACCGAGATATGAAAAGTGAAGAACAGCAATTGACCTTGGAGCCTAAGAAAGTTGTGAGGCTTAGGGGAGAGCTGAGCCAGGTGAATCAGAGCCTCCCGCCGTCCCAGAGCCCTGGGAGCGCTGAGGTAGGTGCTGCACACACACGCTCTGCCCGGGGCCGCTTCCTCCGATCAGCTGCGGTTAGGAACATAATTTTATATCAGCATTAAACATATATTTGTTGAACAATATCATAACCACAGACCGAATGGTATAAAATAGCAACCCAAATCCGAACTGAGCCCATCAGTGGATGCATTTTATTATAAAGCGTTCTGAGGCTGTATTGAGGTTGCTTAGGGAGAAAATGCCGATTAATTGTCACTGTCTGCCCTGGCAGACAGGACAGGGAACGGGAGGGTTTGCGCCACATTTTCTACTTCTGGTAACTAGCTTAGGTGTACAGAATACTTTGCTTTGGAGAGAAGAGCTCACGGATAGGGAATTGTTTTAAATATGGCTTTTGCTATTTACCGGAGATCTGCCTCCAGGAAAAATGAAGGGAGTGACTACAAGCTACACTTCAGCTCTTATACCCCAATTTTACAGGATCCTTCTCACACAAAATAAGATTTCCCTACCCGTGCCTTTCTGGCAACTATTTTGAGATACACCTTTGTACTCATAAGTAAAGTAAACCAAATTCAAAAGGCTGATAATATATATTTGAAAAGGGATTCACACATACATTTAGGGAAAAAAAGTAGCAATAAAGGAAGTCAATATATATTTGAAAAGAAATTCAGACATAGAATTTCAAAACTAGGCAGATCACAGTAAACAAGGAAAACACAGGGGGTGGGCAAAAGGAGGTTTACAGTTGTTTGATGCACAAGTCATGCAGGCTATGCTGATTACAACAGCTTTGTTAGCTTCCGTGTCTCACGTACACACAGCCATAAACCTACTTTTGCCCACCCCTGTATACGCCTGAAAAGAGACTCACATGCATTTGAAAGAGGACATTACTGGATTTGTTCAGAGGACCAAAAGGAAGTAGGATGCCAAATATTCAAAAAGGGGTTAATTGTACGTCTCCCAGACAGGCCCTGTATTGATTGGGCAGGGGGCCGGTGTAGGAGGCTTTGGCGGAGGATGAACGCTGTGGTCACAAAGATTATAAAATCTTTACTTGTGACCTCAAAATGACCAGCATTCTTTTAGAATAATGGGATTTAGAGAATGAGAAGTAGCACCCCGGTTAATTTATCAATTTTCTTTAACGTACCCTTTTCCATTGTTTGAAGAACTATTTCAATACCCAGGAAGGAGGTGAAAAACTATTATATATATATATAGATTCTATGAGAAATATTGGAAAATAGCTACTCTGTGAAAGGGAAAACAGTCCTATGTACCACATGGCCTCTTAAGGTCTCCCTGAATTCTTGCGCATTTCAGTAATTACCTTCCATAATCGGGACTTGGGGTCGCTCTTATTGACTCGACTTTTTAACTGAGTTCCTGTGCTGTGCTGGCCTGTGTTAAGGGGCGTGTGGCAGAAACATGATGTGAATGGGCCTCATGGGAAAGAAACAACATATGTGTATTTGGAACTTTGTGTTTCAGAAGCAGGGTCACACACACAGTTTCAGTTACTTCTTTAAACAGCAAGGAAGAAAATACATTTTAGACAGATTTTTTTGGCAGTGAGCTGAACAGTGATCATTTCAGAACCTCTTTCCGTTTATAGGATTCTTTGACCTACTGACATCTATAGATTGTTCTTTTTAGTTCTTGTGTGTGTGTTTTGTGGTCTAAACCTGATAGGGGACTCAAAAGTTGGAAAATTTTAGTTTAAGGTAAAAAGTTATAAGCCTAGCAAGTAAGGTGTATGTTAAAGCTTTCGTTTGAGAAATTACAGATAAGGCCCACCCTGGCTCCTGGGAAAACAGCCGACCTCCTGGGGCACTGATAGAGATTACTGCCTGGGGACTAGTGGAGGCATCCAGGCCATTGTGTTTCAGGGAGAGGCAAACGCCCACCTGCCTCCAAGACCAGCTAACCACCCTGGACAGGAATGTTGCAGTTCCTTCTACCTGACCCTCCCTGAATTTCAAACCCCCTCACTGCACCTGGTTTATTCCCTGCTTTAAAAACCTTGGCCTGGAAAGGAAAGGGAAGATGGTCTGTCAGGATATGAACCCACCATCTGAATAAAGCACCCATAAGATTTGATCGTTGTCATTGCTTATTGGGTTTGCTAGTGACAGGTAGCCCGAACGCCCGTGTCTTTTCTGGTTTCAAATCCCTGTTGTCATATTACAATGTCTAGTATCTAGCTGCCATCCACATCTTCTTAATCTCATAATGGACAAATTTAAGCAACTGTAGGCTGAGACCAGATTCCGGACTTTAAAGAATGCTTATATATGGTAAATCCATAGAAAAAGAACGGTGAGAGCCTCTTTTATGAGTATGTGAGCTCTGTTGTTCATATGTATGTGTGGCTGCTCATGGCCTTTGGGGCTTAGTTTCTGCTCTTTAGTATCATTCCAGGTAAGGTTGTGATAGCTGAATTCTAGATATTACTTTCCCAATATTCTTGAAAGAAGTTGGAACCACCATGAATATCTCCTTTTTATAAGTTTAAAACCTAGCTTCATGGTTTTTAAAATAACATGATTGAATATTTCCTATGTTCTAAGCACTATACTAAATAACCTCTATGTGATTCATATATTAAGGAATACAATGAGGCAGGAATACTATTGTTTCCACTTTATAGTTGAGGAAACGGAGGCTTTAGAGAGGTTATACATATAATTCCAGAATTGGAATTGCTGGGTTATAAGCAGTTCCATTTTTTTTAAAGATTTTATTTTTTATTTTTTAAAGAGAGGAGAAGGGAAGGAGAGAGGGAGAGAAACATCAATGTGTGGTTGCTTCTTGTGAGCCCCCCACTGGGGACCTGGCCTGCAACTCAGGCATCTGTCCTGACTGGGAATTAAACCTGCAACCATTTGTTTTGCAGGCCCACAATCAATCCATTGAGCTACACCAGCCAGGGCTAAGCAGTTCCATTTTTTAATTACTGAGGACCCTCCGTACTATTTTCCACAGTGGCTGCATCAATTTGCATTCCCACCAACAGTGCACAAGGGTTCCCTTTTCTCCACATCTTCACCAACGCTTGTTTCTTGATTTATTGATGACAGCCATTCTGACAGATGTGAGATGATATCTGATTGTGGTTTAATTTGCATTTCTTGAATGATTAGTGAAATTGAACATCTTTTCATATGTCTATATGTCCTCTTTGGAGAAGAGTCTATTCAGGTCCTTCGCCCAGTTTTTAATTGGGTGGGTTGTTGGGATTTTTTTTTGGTGTTAAGTTGTATGAGTTCTGTATAAATTTTGGATATTAACCCCTTAGAGATTTTCCATTGACAAATATGTCCTCCTATTTAGTAGGTCGTCTTTTCATTTTGTCAATGGTTCCCTTTGCTGTACTGAAACCTTTTAGTTTGATGTCCTGTTTGCTTATTTCTTCTTTCATTTCCCTTGCCTGCGGAGATGCACAGTGTACCTTATCCACTGAACTGGACAGGGCTGGGTTCATCGTCCACTCAGCACGCCTGTGCGTGCCTCCCCTCGAGAAAACCCGCGTGGCGTCTCCTTTGGTCGCAGTAGTTTTATTGCGCTGAGAGGCCCGATTTTTACCCTAAAATTGTCCATGTTCTGTTCCCCTTCACTGATATGAAAAATAAGAAAGTTAATTGTCTATATTTAACTGCTATTGTTCACATAATTTCTTTGATGTTTTTACTCCAATGCAATGGGAGTTAAATTATGCGAACGTGCACTAACTAGCTATAAGTATAGAAGAGTGATCTGTTGTAGATAAGCCAACTCCAAAAACACACGAATGATCCCCTGCTGATAATCCTGGTTCAGACTGCCAGAACCCAGGTCTCACCAAGATTCTTCCAAATTGTGCACATTTCTCTTTTAAATTTTTTTTTTTTTTTTTTAGAATCTAACATCCGGAGAAAAACTGAAATACCAGCAACAAGAAGAAATACAACAACTTCGCCAGAATTTGCACCGGCTCCAGACTCTGTGCAACTCAGCTGAAAAGGAGCTTCGGTATGAGCGGGGAAAGAACTGGGACTTGAAGCAACATAACAGCTTACTTCAGGACGAAAGCATTAAGGTAGCTCTGGTGGACACCTCCTTTATAGAGAAATCTCACCCAACTGGCCCTGGGAAAATGAATCAAAATTTCTCAACTGTAGCCCTGGCTGGCAGGGCCAGTTGGTTGGAGCATTGTCCCATACACCAAAAGATTTTGGATTCGATTCCTGGTCAGGGCACGTACACAGGTTGCAGGTTCCATCATCCGCTCAGGGCGTGTAGGAGAGGCAACAGACTGATGTTTGTGTCTCACATCTGTCTCTCTCTCTCTCTCTGTATACCTCTCTCTCAAATCAATAAACACATCCTTGGTGAGGATTAAAGCAAAATTTCTCAACCTCATAATGCGTGACGGTGCCCGTAGACGGTGGACACTGTGAGCTCTCTGGTTAACGTACTCCCTTAACTTCTCCCCGCCAAGTAGGCCCACAGCTCCGTTGTTTCTCTGTGCTGAAGGGCCGTGTACGTGGTCAACCTGTGAATATGAAAAGTTTTAAAGTTACACAATCTTTTAAAATTACTACCCAAAATTTTAGCACTTACTAAATTCCAATGACCTGAGCCCAAACCCTGGTTGTTCTGCCCTCATTCCATCTCTAGACTTATTTATCCCTAATAGGCGTTTCCATTATTATTGCCTGAATCAAATAACTGCTGCAAGGAATAATTCACAGGAGGGCAAAGCTGTGCTTTCTGACGTGAGCGCGTCAGACCATGGTTCTATTATTTGTCAACCATATTTGAGACTCAGCTTTTTCATCTCTAAAATGGGGTAAAATACCAATCTCAGCTGCTCCACAGATATGGAAGCCTAACAACCAATATACAATAGGTATAGTAGTATCTGCCTCAGTTCTAGATGTCAAATACGGTAGATAATCTATCAGTGATTCTTGAAGAACAGCAGTTAACTTGTATTAGGCATTACCTATTTGGCCATTTCTATTCTTGATACTTTCATTGCTTTATTTAATGTAGCTTCCCAACTCTTTTATCAGGTAAGTAGTTGCCCCCATATTACAGATGAAGAAACTGATACTCAGAGAGTTATTATTAAGTTTTAGATTCACTTGATAAACCCTGAGTGGTTGATCCACGGAAATCATAGGTGGAGGAAACTATAGTTATAATCCCTATTAATTCATTTGAAAAGCTTTGAGCCCAGGAAATCCTGCTTTGCATAAGGTAAAGTAAATTCTATCTGAGCATTTTTGCCTGTGAGCCCTGCCTAGTATGTCCAGTCACCAGGTTCTAATATTCCTTAGAATGTCATTCATTCATTTATTTGTTTGGTACATATTGGTTAATTATCTACTTCAGGCGGTCTGACAGGCCTTGGGTACTGAGAAGTGAGTAGAATACATGGTCCCTGCTGGGTATTTAGAGTGGGGAAGAAGGATATAAACAAGTAGTTAAGTATATGTTTAATTTAAGTTGTGATAAGTTCTATGAAGGAAGTAAGTGTGCTGTAATAAGTAAGGAGTGAGTAAAAGACCTCTTCAGATTAAATGAGCATGGAAGTTTTCTCTTACAGAGTGATGTTTAAGCAAAGACCTGAAGAATGGACAGGAACCAACCATACCATGAGGAGGGAGAAGAGAAAGCATTCCTAGCAGAGTAGAGGGTGGAGTCTGGTGTGCTGGAAACCCTAAATAGAAGCCAGCATGACAGGAGATCAGTGGAAGAAGGGGGGATGACATGGTTTTAAAGAGGTCGGCAAGGGCCCAATCATACGAGGCCAGGCAAGCTGCTGGGATTTGTTCCCAGAGTGATGGGAAGCCACTGAAATAGTTGAGGAGTGTCAAGTAGTTCAATTTATGTTTTAAAAAGAACACTTTGGCTGCTGTGCAGAGAACAGATTAGAAGGGAGTGAAAATGGAAATGGCAGGACCAATGTCAAACTATTGCCAAGGCCAGGGCTAGAGATGGTGATGATCTGGACTAGGGCAGTGACCCAAATGGCACAAATGGATTGATGCAAGACCTGCTTTGGAGGCAGAGTGACAGCTTGCACTGAACTGGCTCATAATGGAAAAGGAAAACTCAAGGACATCTCTCAGGTTACTGGCCTGAACAGGAGGGTCGACGGTGGCATCATTTACTACAATCAGGAAGACTGAGAGAAAAACAGTTTTGGAGATGTTTGAAAAACAGACTTTGACGATTACTGGGCATAAAGGTGGTGTTTTAAATCATGGGAATGAACCAAGAGAGAGAATAATCCACTCTCAAGGCCTAGTTTCATCCAGTAATATTTAGAAGTTGGGTAGCATTAGAACAGTCTACAAAAGAGACCAAGAAGGAACAAAAGAGAGGCAAGTGAAAATCAGGGGAGTGTGGTACCCCAAACTCCGAGAGACCAGGAGAACTTTCTGAGAGGGAGGGAGGGAATGCCCCTAAGAGGTCAGCTGTCCAGTGGATTTTTCCTTTGGCAGTAGTGCTCTGACATCTTCGTGGAGTAGTGGGAATGAAAGCCAGCTTGAAGTGGTAGAATAAAAGGATGGCAAATGTTTAGCCCGCGCATGTATAGAAACTCAGGAATATCCCCTTGTCCAGCTGCCATCTGGTGAGATAGACCTTGGCAAACCCTACCCACCCCGGGCAGCTCCAGAGAGGTAATCAGCTCCTGGGGAACGGCGTTGCTTGGAAAGCTGCTTATTCTGGCTCACACTGACATTCACTCCCTGCTTAGCGCCATCACTCTTACTTATCCCCCACCTGTAGATGAAAATCGAACTAAAACAGGCCCAGCAGAAGTTATCAGACCGTGCCAGGATGTGCTCTTCGCCCCCAGCAGAGTGGAAGCACTGTCAGCAGAAAATCAAGGAACTGGAGCTGGAAGTACTCACACAGGCTCAGAGCATTAAATCACAGAACATCCTGCAGGAAAAGCTGGCTCAGGAGAAATCTAAAGTTGCTGATGCAGAGAAAAAGGTAACTATCCCCGCCTGTAATAAGTAACACACTGAATACCACTATCGAAATCCCAAAGGACTTTAAGAAATATATATGGCGCGAACGTGATGGACTTCCAGGGTTTTTCTTTACTCTCCCAGGCTTGCCTCCCTTTGACTTCACCTGCTCCTTCAATTCCAGTAAATCTTGTGTGATTTTTTTTAATTGCATGAACTTATAAAGGTGTTTCATTAAAGCGATAAGTTAAAGCACTGAGACCAAATGACTTTTGTTTTATACATTCAAATTTTAAAAGGTTTGTTCCCCTGTAGTGTGGATTGGTGTTTATATGATTTTTATTTTGTAATTTTCGGAAGGATCTGTGTTGTGAAATGAGCCATTTTGAAATACTGCCCTGCCTTTCAAACTGCCTGACACCAGGTGGCAGCAGTGCGTAGCAGTTGCACGTTTTGATCTGTAGGTTTGTCTGAGTCAAATTTTATGCAACAAATAAGTCACTTTAACAAACTATATAAACATACAACTAACATTGAGAAGTAGATGACAGTAATTTGAACTAAACTCAGATGCCTAACGTTGGGGTAAAGATGCCAGCACAAAAGAGTTCATACTGTATAATATCATTTGTATGAACTTTAAGAGTACATGAAGCTAAGCTACAGTGTTTAGAGACAAATGGATAATGGTTGTCTCTGTAAGGGCTGGGAAGGGACAGGAGGGAATCTTCTGTGTTGCTAGAAGTATTCTATATCTGCATCTGGGAGGCAGTTATATAACTAAAATTTTACTGAGGATGACTAAGATTGTACACTTTACTGCATATATGTTATTACTCCATAAAAAGTAATTGATAAAGATTGGTAAAATTTTAAAATTTAGACAGTACTAAATATTGGTGAGGATTTTATGCAACAGGAACTCATATGCTGACTGCAGTTGGAAGAATGAGTCCATGCAAACACTTTGGAAAGCAGTTTGGCATTGGCTTCTAGTGAAGTTACAGATGAAGATACTGTATAACCCAGCACTTCCACTGCGAGGCATAAACTCTAGAGAAACTATTGCACTGTATCTAAGTATCAGGAGGCAGGAATTCAGTCATTCTCATAGTAACATTGTTTTAAAAAGCAGAAAATTCGTCCTGGCTGATGTAGCTCAGTGGATGGAGCGTGGGCCTGCAAACCAAAGGATCTCGGTTCGATTCCCAGTCAGGGCACATGCCTGGGTTGCAGGCCAGTTCCCAGCAGGGAATGCATGAGAGGCAACCATATATTGATGTTTCTCTCCCTCTCTCCTTCCCTTCCCCTCTAAAGATAAAAAAGCAGAAAATTGGAAAGAAAACAAATGCCCACCGACATGAGATTGAATAAATAAATTGCATATTTACACAACAGCATACATACATACAACAGTGAAAATGAATGAATTACAGCTACATGCTATAGTTTGATATAATACTGAATAACAGGTCACCAAAAACACAGTATGATTTCATTGATATAAAAGTCAAAATAGGCCCTGGCTGGTGTGGTTCAGTGGACTGAGTGAGGGCCTGCAAACCAAAGGGTTGCCAGTTCAATTCCCAGTCAGGACACATGCCTGGGTTATAGGCCTGGTCCCCCAGTAGGGGGTGTGCCAGAGGCAACCACACATTGATGTTTCTCTCCTTCTCTTTCTCCTTCCCTTCCCCTCTCTCTAAAAATAAATAAAATCTTTTTTAAAAGATTACAGGTCAAAATAGTACCAAATAAAAAACCATGTCCTACAGAGATATATACTATTAAAAGAAAAAGCAAAGAAATGATTAACACAATATTCAACATACTAGTTTTCTCAGGTGGAGCAGGAAGGGGTATAATAGACAAGGGTCGCAGAGTGAACTTCAAAAGTATTAGAAATGCTCTCTTGCTTAAATTGGGTGATAGGTCCAAAAGTTTGACATATGTCCTTGACAGAGAAGCCAATGGGGGATACTTTCATCTGTGGAATTAAGACTGAATGTCTTTAAGGAAGTGTTTACCCTACAGAGTTAAATGAGGCAACTCAAAGGAACTTGACCTGGCCTCTGCCATTGTGCTGAATCGTTTTGCACCTTCCCCTCTCCTACTGGCATGCACTGGACACGGGGAATGTGGGGCCAGTAATAGAACAGAGGGAGAGCGGCTCTTCTGCTGGAATCCACTCATTCAACAAATATTTACTGAGCATTTACTATGTACCAGTCACAAGTTTAGATGACAGAAAGGCTTATAAAAAATAATTAAATAGTTTAAAAGGATATTTATCTAACAAAAGAAATTAATGATGCTTTTAATTTAAATTTGTGACTGGTGCAAATTTTTTTAATTCTAGAATAAAATTACATATCTTTCTTTCATATTCATAGATCTTATTTTTGGTGTTACCAGGGTATTAAAGAACCTATTACTGGCCCTTGGCAATCTGCTAATTGCTACTTAGTTTGTAGGTGATCTTGACTTTGAGATAATCATGAATGTAGTCGCACTGTGGAGAAAACAGGGACTCCTCACACACTGCAGTTAGAAGTGTAAATTGGTCTAATACTATGGAGACATTTTGGCCTTATCTATCAAACAAATAATAACCTTTGCCCTGGCAAATCCACACACCTCATAAGTTGTTCTAGAGACATTGTTTATAACAGCAAAATATTGGAATTTACCCAAATGTCCCTCAGTAGGAGGCTAGTTAAATAAGTTATGGTATATTCTTACAGTGGAATGGTATATGGCTGTGGAAGAGAAGACAACCGTGTATGTACTTATAATATGGAAACCTCACTGAGTGTATTTTTATTTTAAAAAGCCAGGCATGTAAGTATAATATGCCATCGTTTGTGTAAAAAGTGTCTGTGGGGGGAGAACTATTTAATAATATTTGTTTAAGTACGTATAAATAAATCTCTGAAAGGGTATATAAGAAACTAATATCAATGCTCCCCTCTTTGGTGGCAGAAGACAGGTTAGGGGTAGAAAGGGGACTTTTTACTGTATAGCTCTGTTTTCACTATACAGCTGTGTGAATGCATTACATATTGCAAAAACTAAATAATTTATTTTTCAAATTAAAATAAATCTAGCCACACTCTTCACTTTAGATCAGATTTGTATGGCAGCAATACTATGTTTGCTATTTGTGTGGTATTTCCCTAACTGAAAAAGATGTCAAAAGGGGGGAAAAATGGGGACAACTGTAACAGCATGATCAATAAAATGTAATTTAAAAAATAGGTCATACTCTTCTGAAAGTTTTATTTGCAAACTTTTTTTCATTCAAGATTTTGGATCTGCAGCAGAAATTAGAACACGCTCAAAAAGTCTGTGGCATAGATGCTTGTAGTTTGGAAAAGCAGCAGCTAGAGGAGAGGATAAGAGAAGCCATGGAAAGTGCAGCTAGAAGAAAGCAGCAGTACCAGGAAGAACAACAGAAGAGGTAAGAGGGGCGGAGACGCGAGTCTCCCGTGGGCTGACCCCGGCTGAGTTCACCCGCATGTGAACTCACCAGTGCGCTTCCCTCCGTGCCCCCACTGAGTAAACCCACACACCGCTGATGTACTCGCCTATCGCAGCATACGCTAATTATTTATTTTCTTGTTTGCCTTTCACACTAGAGTGTGGGATTCATAAGGCAGGGATTATTTCTTGTTTCAGGACACACTTGGTGCCCCAGTAAATTTTCTTGAATGACCGAGTTGCTTAGGGAATAGGATACTCTGGGATTTGCTTTTCTAACTCTAACATGATCGGCACAAAATGCAGAGTAGAATGAAGTTGGTGTTTTGTATTTATCAGCTGATTTTCTTCAGTGAAGTTCCAACTACCTCACAGACATCTCGGATGCCCTAAACTCCAGGGACTGATGCTTCTTATTTCCATGGCACTCAGAGTGACTTATATACATTTTAGGAAAACTATGGTTTTAGCCATTGAAAAGATATACAGAGATCCACATATACTACAAAGCTCAGAAACTTTCAGCTCCAGTTAAAAGCTCTGGCACAGGGCTTGACACTCAGTAGGTACTCAGGAAATATTTAGTGAATGAAAGGATGTTCAAGCAAGGGAATCAGTGAATGTACAAATGAATAATGAATTCACTCAGTGAGGTATAGCAGAGAAATAGGTGTCTCACTGTCACTTGGGGCAGGATGGCAAGCTACCTTCCCGTTACTGTACAAACAGATCCTGAATGAGCTACAATGAACAAACCTTTTAAAGCATTGCTCACAAAGCAAGAGAAAGCCCAAAGGGCAAACATACGATGAGGTAAACCCCAAATGAGGAATGGTAAACAAACTCCTAAGTCAAGTCAAGGGGCAAATAACAACATCGACATCAACCCCCATGTTCCGGAGAAGAAACTCAGGAAGTTGGCCTCAAGGTAGGATAGCTGAGCTACTATAGACTCCAGTACTTATCTGGGAATCTTTTTTTTTAAGATTTTATTTATTTATTTTTAGAGAGAAGTGAAATGAGGGAGAAAGAAAGGGAGAGAAACATCAATGTGTGGTTGCCTCTCATGTGTCCTTTGCTAGGGACCTGGCCTGCAACCCAGGCATGTGCCCTGACTGGGAATAGAACCTAGGACCCTTTGCTTTACAGGCCCGTGCTCAAGCCACTGAGCTACACCAGCCAGGGCTTAGAAGGGAATCTTGAAGGAGCTAAAGTATTTCCAGTAGGCAGTCCCCAAATTATCTCTGGAGGAAAGCAACCTTAATTTGGGTGTTAAGGATTCTCACATGTTAAGTTTAATCAAACACAGGGGTACCTCAGTACTCCTTGGCTTCAGAACTTGCCAAACCTGGTACTCATTGCATGTTGATGAGAAAAAATGTCTCAGCACTTCGTGTATGCTTGCCACTGGTTGCACTTGCTAGAACTTGTATGAGTCACGATGCCTGGCAAGAGAAAATGCCTCATCAATTGTCACTTGCTCGCCACTCGTGGGAACGAATTAACACGTCCCGAGGTACTGAGATGCCACTATGTACACTGACAATCAAAAATCACCAAATAACACAAGGAAACTGGCTACCATGAATGGAAGTCAGCAGAAACAAGGAACACCAGATTTATAACCTCCAAGAACTTCAGCAATTAGGATTAAGGAGAATCAATTGTAAGGAAACTGTGCGAAGTTTTTTTTTTTTTTTTTTTTTTAATATAATCAAAGAATTGAACAAGGAAAAGGAATATTTAACTTTCTTGAAGTTTGGTTTCTTCTCTCTGAAGTGGGAATAGTAATACCAGTTCTATACATTTTTTTGTGAAGATTGGCTAAGAAGATATACATAGAAGTAACATTTAAGCAAAGTATAGGAAAATGAAATATGTAGGAACATTCTTTTCCACAAAAAGGGGACTATTAGTATATACATCATTTTGTAACCTAGACAAAAGTAACCCCAATTTAGATATTTAGATTGTAAGCTAATTTTTCATTTAAAATATTATAATCTATTTACCTGCCATTATATCTTTTAGATATATTACTATATTAATATATATTGTTATATAACTATATATATTATTATATACCCTAATTTATTTAATCAGTTCTTTATTGTTGGACATTTACATTTTTTCCAGCTTCTTGCTATAGCAAACAATGACATCATATATATCCTCATAGCCAAATTTATGTGCCTATCTTTTATTATTTCCCTGAAATTCTGGATTGTAAAATTGTAATTTTAACTGTTCATTATGAATTTTCTTTTTTTAAAAATATTTTATATATTTAATTCTAGAGAGAGGGGATGGGAGAGGGAATGAGAGGGAGAAAAACATCAAAGTGAGAGAGAAACATCAATCGACCCATGAAGGTTGGTCCCTCTCGTCCACACCCCGACCAGAAGCAAACCCACAACCCAAGTATGTGCCCTGACAGGGAATCAAACTGGTGACTTTTTGCTCTGTGGGACAGTGCCAACCAACAGAGCCACACCAGTATGGGCCCATTATAAATTTTCAAATATAACAAATAAAAAGCATAAGTGCTTCAGAATTCTAGCCTTCAGCTACATATTTCTCAGATTTTTTTCTATGCACATGCATATAGTCATTTTATTCTTCTTCTGTTAACAAAAGTTGAATCACTTTAAATATGTTGCTTTGGAATTTGCATTTACCACCTAATAATATAACACGATTATCTTATTAGCCACTTAGCAGCTGCATAACCTTGGACAAGTTTCTTATCCTCTCAGTGCCTGGCAATACCTACCTCGTAGGATCACCGTGCAGGTTAGATGAATGGTAAGCAGTCGGCTCGTGTCAGCGTCTGGCACACAGTGAGCACGTGCATCAGTCAGGGTTCAGTCAGAGAAATGCAGCTGCCGGCAGTGAGGTCGGCTCTCTGTTCCTGACTTCGTGCCGGGAAGATGTCACATGAGCCTAGGTGATTTTGAGAGTACACTTATTAAAGCTGGGGACAGTAAAACAAAGGAAGGGCTTAAGATCGAAGAGGCAAGGTCATAACAGGGGTGAGCCTGGGCAGAGCTGCCTTGGCCCTTCGGAAGGAAAGTCGCAGAGGCAGAAGGGAGCCAGCTGAGCTGCACGGAGTCAGGAAACAAGCTACACAGACAACGTAACGTCTTTGGAGACGGGTTCAGGGTGTTAGCCCAGGACAAGCTGCCCCCCTGGTTGTAAGTGTCCTGGGAACCTTTAGGGTTCAGGAGAAAGAAAAGCAAAGATATGTGTAGGCGTACTCCAGGGAGGAGAGGAGGGAGAGGCAGGAGAGGCAGTTTTAAGGGAGGTCTTAGAGGATGCTCTAATACAATATTCATCAGCTTTCCAGGTATGTCCTTTTAATATGTTGATTCACCAAAATGAGCATATGGGGTCAGGGTCGTGGTCTCTACTGATTGGCCAGCCCTATGGTAGAGGGTCGTTAGTCAGTGTACCTGGTCCAGGTGTCAGCCATGGCATCATTTATCTGGATTTGCAGCTTTTCTGGACCTAGAGCTGAAACACAGCTGTCAACATAAGAGATGTTCAAACCTGTAAAGAATTTTTATGAGTTTATTTCAGCCAAAGTGACAACCGTTGCAGGGAAGAAAACGTCAACAAGTTGAGAAAATGCTCCAGAAAATGGCAGTTTTGCACCTTATTCTACACATAACAACCAAAAGAGGAGGCATAAGGGGGTTACGTGAAATCCACTGATGATAGATTAGGGAGACAGGAGAAAGCAACGCGGTGGAAACCTCTTAGATTGGGTAAAAAGTAATGACAGACACATGCTTCTTTTACACAGGTGGGTGTGGGATAGTTAACAGTCAACAATTAACACGGTAACAATCACAATTAAAATGGGATTTGTAGTCTCAGATCTCAAGTGGTTGTTGTGCAGGGAGGGATCTGGAAAAGGGAAAAGGGAAGTTAACCTTAACATTCCAAAGGTATGTTATCATAGATGCAAAAAGACAATAGACAGGTGCAGTTAAGATTGACTTGTCAGGGAACTTTCTAGCCTATGACTACCTGCCATAAACAGCTTTTAGTTAAAAAGTTTTCATTTCAGACCATCCTATGAGGTTACTTTAGGTCTCTGAGTTTGTAAGGCTATCACACAGGCCACCCCTGAGCTTGTCAAATTTAGTATGTGGCCCCTTTTCGTACACACAACTGAGACCTAGATGTTATCTCTAGTTTGAGCAAAACTGTCTCTGTGGTCAATAGACCCCAGGCTGTGTTTCTAAAATTACTTGATGCTGATCAGAATCTCATTGTCCGGAGGGCTTAAAGCTTAAGGGACCAGTGTACAAGGGAGGGGAAGGCAGGTGAGTAAGGGTGCCCGATGATAAGGCCGATTTGACTCAGCTCTCTGTCTCAGTTTCCTCATTCCATTTGCCAAGGAACTTTCCTAGCCTCTTATCTCCCACCTCAGAACCGTAGGAGGAAAATATACTTAATAAGAGATTTATTACAGGGATTCGATCCTATGCAATTGTGGCAACAGGTTACATAAGTCTGTGAAGCTGTCATCTTTGCATCTTACACCGGAGCTTGAAGTTTGCGGGGGAAATAGTCAGGAAGTGGAGATGCATATAAAGCGAGGGAGAGCAGTGGCTGGAATTTGGGTGCACCCAAGGAGGGGCTGGATCCCATGTCAGCTCTCACTGCCTCCAACCTGGTTAAAGTAGGTATCCTGATGGAGTAGCTGGTCTCCCTCAGCAAAGAGCTGAACAGACACACCTGGCCCTGGAGACGGAGAAGGTGAAGGAGGACCTGAGGGGAGGTGACGCGGTTGCAGGCCCGCTGTTACCTCATTCCAAGATGAGCCGCAGATGAGTCGCAGATGAGTGGCAACATGTATGAGCTACAAAAGCACATACTGCAACTTTCCAAAAATAAAAAAAAAAAACATGCTTCATTCCTGCGCTCCAGGCCTTGCCCAGATAATAGCTCTTGTATCCCACTCTAACCAGAAACCTGCATGGACGGAATTCCTAGCCAAGATGTTATTATTGTTGTTGCTATTGCGATATTTGATGTCATTATTGTTACTGTTGTCATTGTCATCAACCTCATCTTCAGTGAAGTGAAAAACAGTCATTTTGACTAGAACTAAACATTTGGGGATGAGGGAAGTGGCAAAAAGAGGAAAGAAAAGAAAGGAAGGAAGGAAAGGAAGGAAGGAAGGAAGGAAGGAAGGAAGGAAGGAAGGAAGGAAGGAAGGAAGGAAGGAAGGAAGGAAGGAAGGAAGGAAGGAAGAAAAGAAGCTAGAAAGGTTAGCTAGGCCTGGTCATGATGAGCCTAACTCTTACCAGACAGCAAGTGAAGGAGTCTTTATTCGAAAGCTTCACAATTTTCGAATAACAGCTTTCCACAAGAATTAACTTAGTCACTTAGGCCTCTCAATTAAGGCTAAATTCTAACGCCTGGGTTCTCCTATCATTCCCCGTTTTTAGTTATCTTATTGCTCTAGGGTTAGTTTACAAACTAAAACAACATAAGAAACAAAAGTTACACAATTCTGGAAGAATGGCAGGCTTCTGCCTCGGAGCCCATTCCCTCCGGAACACCCAAAGAATAAGCCTGCCAACCCTCTGCCAGGCCAGCCCGATCCTAGGCTGTGCCCGGAGCTCCTTCCCATCTGAAACGCCGTGCATTGGGGAACATGGGCAGCTGCAGCCTGATCACCCAGCCATCCTGGAGAAAGAAGAGCCCGGGAGCCAGAGTCTTGAGCCCGAGAGCCAGCCCTCTTTTTATTTCCAGGCGCTCTGGAGGAGTTCAGTTTCTCTGCCAATCCTGGCCTGGACTGCTTATCGTTGCCTCAAGGAACTCTTCCGATGGCCCCTCCCTGCTTCTCCCCCGTGGTCTGATCGGATCCCTCCGCATCCTAACTAGTCACACCAGGGAGTTTGGACATGTTCCTAGAAGAGAATGCTCTGTAGTTTTCCTTTCTGTAATGTCCTTCTCTGGTTTTGGTATCAGTGTAATGCTGTTCATTACAATTAGTTAGAAAGTGTCCCCTCTTCAATTTTTCTGGAAGAGAGTGTAGGTAATTGGTATCATTTCTTCCTTTAACGTTTGGTAGAATTCACCAGTGAAACCATGTGGGGCCAGTGCTGTGTTTTTTCGAAGGTTATTGAATATCGATTCCATTTCTTGAATAGATGTCGACCTATTCAGATGATCTGTTCCTCCTTGTGTAAGTGTGAGTTTAGTAGATTGTGTCTTTCGAGGAATCAGTTCATTTCATCTAAGCTATTAAATTTGTGGGCATGGAGTTGTTAGTAATATGCCTTCGTTGTTCTCTAAATGTCCTGACACTCGGTGGTGGAGGGGGGCAGAGTGTGCCACCTCAAAATATGCCTCTTTGGAATAGTGGTTATTTTATTTAGGCTGATTAATTTTAAGAAACAAAAGACAAGGGAGAACCTCTGAAAACCAAATAGAAGTTACCCTTTGGAAAAGGACACTTCATTTGTGACAGTGGTTCCTTCACTGTGTCATGAAGAGGAGAATATCTCTAGAAATTATCATCAATGGACAAAGTGTGGACTTTAATCTGCATGATAATATGTTTGTTTATTGTATTTTTCCTGGTAACCTCCAATAACTGACTCCCCACCCCCACCATGCTGTTTTGTCTTTAGCTGAAGGCAATGGTGAAGGCTTTTGTCATACTGGTGAGTTACTCAGTGTTTCCGCATCTCTCCCATGTATGCAGGAAGTGTATATGTTGTTAAACTTGAATGTTTACCCCCTGCTAATCCGTCTCATCTCAGTTTGATTATTAGACCCACCAGAGGAACCAAGAAGGGCAAAGCAAAATGTTTCTTCCTTCCCTGACAGTAGTGATGATCCCTCTTTCATTTTGATATTAGTAACTCATGTCTGCTGCTTCTTGGTTAGCCTGGTTAGAGGTTTGTTAATTTTATTGATCTTTTCAAAGAATCAGCTTTAGTTTCATGGTTTCTCTATTGTTTTCCTGTTTTTTAATCTCATGGATTTCTGCTCTAATTTTTATTATTTCTTTTGTTCTGCTTTATTTAGGCTTATATTGGTCTCATTCTCTAGTTTCCCTAAGGTAGAAGCTTAAAATATCGATTTTCTATCCTTCTTCTTATATAATATTTTCATTTAATGCTATAAATTTATCCCTAAGCACTGTTTTTACTGCATCTCACAAATTGTATAAGTTGTATTTTCATTTTTATTAGTTCCAAATATTTTTTTTTAATTTCTTGAGACTTCTTTTTTGACAAATAAATTTTTTAGAACTATGTTTACTCTCTAAATATTTTGGGATTTTCCAGCTATCTTTCTGTTATGAATTTATAATTGCATAGTAGCCTTTTAAACAGTTGTATAGCATCCTGTTACATAGATCTATTATTGTTTATGTAAAATGTTTTTAAGACATTTTTGCTTTATAAATAATGCTACTGTTATCCAATAGAAAGAGTTCATCCACCCAGCGCTAGCAGAGCCAAACACTAAACACAGAGAATTCCAGTAGAAGAGATATTGGCTATTTTATTATAAGTGGCACCACCCCAGAGAATGGGAAGCTAATGCTCAAAAGCTTGAACTCCCCAATGGCATGGAGGTTATAGATTATATAGGCCAAATTACAAGATTCCATGGATTTGGGGTTCAGGGTTGTGTTGGGAGCTCATTGGTAGGAGGTGAAGTATGGGTAATAAATCATTTCTTCAGGACTGCTCTGGCGTCCCTTTGTCTGGTTTCATGGAAAAGTAGCCAGGAGGTTGTTCCACCTTAGAACCCAGGAGGTGAAACATCATTTAGGTCAAGGCAGTATCTTTAACTTAACAGAAACCCATAACTTGAGATCCTTAGCGAAGGCTCGGCCATTGTTCCTGGCTGCCTGGGGGGATTGATGACTAGTAAGGGAAAGGGCTGAGGCTCACAGCACGCTGTGAGGGAACTGAGTGGAGTGCTTGGGCTACATATTAAATAGAAATCATACGTTAAATCAGCACCCTCAGTTTCACTACAAAGAATATTCTTCTATATAAGACTTTGCAACTACAATGAAATATGTGTTATACTAAGGGAAGTTTAGGATGCCGTGATAGTGCACAGTAAGGATGTCTAATCTGGGCTGCAGCGCTCAAGAAAGCCTTCCTCAAAGACAGCTATTTAAGCCGAGCGTGAAGCAGTTGGGATGGGAAAGCTAAGTAGAGAAAATTAGGCAAAGGAAGGCTTGGGAGAGGAAGACAGGGTAAAAAACGGAGTTGCAGAGGAGGGACAACTATGGAAGACGACTTGTTTCAAGAAGTAAAAAGAAGTTCATTTTTCCTGGAATAAAATGTTCGTGGGTACAGGGGTGGCAAGAAAATGAGGCAAGGAAGGTAAACTAAAATGAGGCTAGTAGCTAACAGGCCATATTTAAGAGTTTGAACTTGGTCTTAAAAGTAATAGGGAGTCACTGAGGATTTTAAGCAAAGGGAACGACACGATTAGGCTGTGATTTAGAGAGAACACCATTTGCTACGTGTAGGACGGATTGAAAGAGAGGGCAAGGCTGTTAGGGAGCTAGGGAGTCTTACCAGTCCACTAGATGTCTAATTTCAGTCACTGGCGGAAACTGGTTTGTCGATCTTTCATTGTTCAAGCTCTACATATAATATATAAATTAATTTTTAACATATTTATGAGTTGCTTTTTAAATTTTGACTTCCTAGTTTTCAACCTTGGTTTCTAACTCCTAAATTTTACTGCAGAACACTCAAGGTTTTTAGTTTTAGCAGATTAAAACTTCCCTTTTGGCTATAAGACTTGTCTCTTAGTCTGGTCTTTCAATCAGAAATTCAGACTGATATCAAAAAAGAAGAAATAGTGATAGCAAGAAATTGCTCATGTACATAATGAATTAAATGAAATAAGAGTTGAAAAGGGAGGTGTTGGTGCAGTGGTGGATGTGAATGGTAGAAAGTAAGCCACACAGTCCTTGGAAAGCCTGCAGTTAACATCCATAAACATGAGAAGAACTAGCAATCGAGAGATCTGAGCCCTGTGTTTCAAATATAAATCTTTCCCAAGAATCCATTGGTTTCTGAAAAAAATTAAGTTAGAGCAAACTTATTTGTCCAATATCAGTGTTTTAGTGACCTAGCATGCAGGTGAGTATTTTGCCCACCTGTGCTATTTTAACATTATCATCATCATAATTTGTCTACATAAATCTTCTAATTCAAAGATCCTTGTCTGATTTTCTCAGAAACTCTTTCTACAAACTGTCTTTTGACAAGACTCCCTCTGAAGGAGTTATGTATTTATGGCCCTTTCAGAAGAGGGCGATCCTCATGTTAAAAAACAAAAGTCAACTGAGTAAACTGGAGGATCTAATTGACTTTACTCAACAATTCATGAGTTGGGGACCATCCCATCTAGCAAAGAGAAGGCAGCTCCAAGGAGCTGTACAAAATAGAGGGCTTTTATAGCAGAAGGGGTTTGGGAAGAAAGGAAGTTTCTAGCAAAGAGTGGAGTATTTTAAGTCACTACCCTTTGGGTAAGTGTAGGGGGTCTATGGAGCAGATTACATCACCAGTGCTGACAAGGTAGTTCCAGGTTGACTGGTTAAAGGTCACATTCCTGGGACAGGCTAATTCCGCTGAGGTCTTCATTTGCTGACCTGGGGCTTAGCACAAGTGACTCCATTTGGGACCTGTTATTTCTTTTTTAACACTCATCAAACACAGGTTCATTCATGATTCAGCTGCAGCAGTGTTAACATGTGTGTTTTAGTATTAATGGTGTTTCTAACTAACAACCTCTTATTGAACTGAGAAGATCAAGAGACTCAAGTTGTGAAGCAATGAGGAAGAGTAGAAGGAAACTCGATTCAAAATTAGAGCCTTATCTCCATCTTGTTCTAGCTGTGTAACCTTGAGCAGGTTAATTAAAACTCTCTGCCACAGCTTCCCCTGTGAAATAAGATAAGTTATTTCTTCTTCATAGGGTTGTTTTGAGAGAGAGAAAGAGAGCGGGGGAGGAGAGGGGAAAGAGAAGAAAAGGTTCTATCACAGAGGATGTTCCCTGTGTCGGTCCCTTTGTCTTATGGACACATAACCCACCTCACTGAACCAACAAAAACTTCCTCTGTGAGGATATAACAATTTTATCTCGAAGAGTTTTATTTGCAAGGCTTTACAATTCACAGTTTGATTTAATGCACACTAATTTCCCTCAGGACCCTCCTAGATCAGGACATAAATGAGCTACAAAAGAAAGTGAAGATCTTGCAGGATAAAGAGAACATACTGGAAACAACCAATTCTCAGCAACACTACAGAATTCAGCAACTAGAGGCCCAACTTAAACAACTGGAAAATGAAAAAATAAAATCTGATGAGGTAAGAAAGTAAATGGACATGCTTCTCCTCTTTCCAGTTCCCACAGGAAACAATTACAAATAGCTAACCATTATTGATGCCTACCACTTTACCAATTAGTTCAGCCAGGGTTCAGTCAGGAAAGTAGAATTTACTCTAGGTGTTTCAAGCAAGAAGGGATTTAATACGGGGAATAACGTGCTTATCACACTGTTGGAAGGGAGAGTTAAGGGTAAGTAGAAGGTCAGAAAGAACCGCTGCTGCTTTCAGTAAATGCAGAGGTCAGGAATCCCTGGAGCCAACTCCTGCCGCACCAAGGTGGGGATTTGTAGAAACTCTTCATAAAGCCCCTATGAAGGTCTCCGCTGCTGACTGTGCATTTCTCTACCTGCTAGTGTGAGAGGAGAGCAGTGCCTTTTCTTCCCACCATGCTTTCCAAACCATGTGCCAGTGCCTCTGATTTGCAGAAGTTAACCTGGAGATGGGCTGTCAAGGGAGTCTGCGAAATACAGTTCTCGGACTCCCAACTTTGCAGCGCAGAGGAGAGCTTAGGATCCAGTAGGGTCCAGTAGGGTCCTATTGAGCAACAGCACAGTCCACTTTGTATAAAGTTAACATCCATACAAACCCTTGACCCATACTTAAATAAAATAATAAACAATGAAAGGAATATTATGCTTCCACCTGTATGATACACTGTCACTCATATAAATGAAGACACACTTAACCTCTCAAAGTTTCATCAGTATTGGTGATCATTTTGGGATAATGTTTTTCGTTTTTTTAAATTCTCACTTGAGGATATTTCTTCATTGCTTTTTAGAGAGAGAAGGAAGGAAAGAGAAAAACATCGATAGGGGAGAGAAGCATTGATTGGTCACCTCTCCTAGGTGCCCGAACTAGAGATTGCACACACCAGGACCAGGGATCGAACCCATAACCTAGATATGCACCCTGACCGAGAATTATACCCACAACCTTTTGGTTATAGGCTGATGCTCCAACCAACTGACCCAAATCAGCCAGGGCTGGAGATGATGTTAATTGCTGCTTTTTCCGTCTCCATCCACATGGACACACTGTAACTTTACAACTTAATTATAAAGTTAACTACCAAGAATACGATAATACACATTTTGCCATTCCCGAATGTGTGAGCAACCATTCCCACTTCCATCTCTTGGTTTCTTCCATGTACTTTGGCAGTGAGAGAAATGGCATCTTATGCTATTAATGACTGGTTAAAAGTTTGTACGTCATGCACTCTGGCCATGTGGCTGAGTTGGTTGGAGCGTTGTCCCATGCACCAAAAAGCTGCAGGTTTGATTCCAGGTCAGAGCACATACCTAGGTTGTGGGTTCCATCCCCAGTGGGGGTACTTATGGGAGGCAACCGATTGATGTTTCTCACACCAATGTTTCTCTCCCTCCCTCTATTTTTCTACCCCCCCCCAAAAAAAAATCAATTTTGTTAAAAAAACATATCCTTGGGTGAGAATTTTTTAAAAAGTTGCCTGGCTGGTGTGGCTCAGTGGATTAAGCACCAGCCTGCAAACCAAAAAGTCACGTGCCTGAGTTGCGGGCCAGGTCCCCAGTTGGGGGCGCACAAGAGGCAACTGATCAACATCTCTCACACTAATGTTTCTCTCCCTCTCTTTCTCCCTCACTTCCCCTCTCTCTAAAAATAAATAAAATCTTTTAAGAAAGTAGTTTATAAATCATGTTACAGGAATCATCTAACCCCCAAAGATATATGGTAAGACCAATGACATCTATATATGAGCCTTTGTTTTACTTAATCTTAGTGTAAAATGATATTCTTGTCAGAAGCAATGTTGAGTGGTAAGACCACAGATAATGGTTCTGGCAAAAGCATTATGGACAGCAAAAGTAAATCCATATCTAAAATGAGCATCTGCTCCACTGAGGACAAATTGTTGTCCTTTCCATGATGGAAGGGGTTCAGGGTAATGAGTCTGCCTGCAATAAACCCTTAGCCGATGGTTCCGTAACAGTTGCTCAACGTGGATCATTGCTTTTCTCAAGTTCAGTGGATTAGCGCTGGCGAGCCCTTGTAAAACATATTCCTACCACCATGTACTTTGTACATGAGCCCACCGAGCAAGCGTACAGGTGCTGGTAAAAGAGGCTGACACGTGGAGAGCGTTCCAGTTTTTTCGTCTCATTGTCGAGAGCCTCCTCTCCTGTGCATGCCCTCTGGGAAACAAAAACACATAAAACGTGTTTGCACATTCGAGGCTTCTACTGTCCAATATTGTGTCAACTATATAACCACACGTGGCTATTGAAATTTGAATTAATTAGAATTAAATAAAATTAAAAATTCAGTTTCTGAGACATACTAGCCACATTTGAGGTACTCAGTAGCTGTGCATGGTGGCTAGTGACTACCATGCCATATTGGAGAGTCCAGATATAGAACATTTCCATCATTGCAAAAAAGTTCTGTGGGGCAGCATTTGTAGTTCTAAGCCCCTTTCCTAGACCTCTTTTTCCCCAGCCCTCCAACATTGTTCTTTCCAAATTCCTGATCATCCAGCCAAACTCTTAAAAACTTTCTGTGAATTAATATAGGCCCATGCCTCCAGCCATCTCTCTTTCCAGGCAAAGTGAACACAAGCTTCGGCAACTGAGATTTCCCTTCCCACTGTTTTTGTAAAGGCCACCCCTCAATAGGGTTATAATGCTGCATCAGCCCTATTTCCAGTGGTTGCAGCATATTGTACAGAACCATATGCAAATCAGGCCTGAATATACTCCCTCAATACCCTGGTCATAGGGAACTCCCCACGAGGCCGAAGGATGGGTTGAGAGAAGTGGTAATGTAGTCAAAGTCAGTACCACTAGCTCATACAACTTTGTACCTTTAGGACCTGCTCAGGTTCTGTATCTTATGTCGCACTTCCACTTGAGGATGGAGTGCTACTGCACATGCCCAGCTTCATGGCTTGGTGAATAACATAACGCCTAGTTTCAGCTCAGATTACTTGATCACGTGATTTCTCGTGGCTCAGTATTCAGTCTGCACCAGAGCCAGGTCAAAAGCAAGGACCTTCCTTAAAAAGCGAATAGCTATTGTGGGAGGAAGGGTGGCTTCAATCCCAAATCCTAAGGTCACACTAAAGCTTGCCAAAGGCTCCATACAGTGTCCTTGCCCACCAGCAATCCAGTGAGCCACACCAGCCAGGGCAGGTAACCAATCTTGAGCTTCCCATCCTTAAGAATCTGTTCACCGGAGCCATTTCTAGAACCAGATACTTTATTAGTCAGGGTTAGGTCAGGAAGACAGCTTTCTCTTTATGTACTTCAAGCAGGAACACTTTTTATGTAGGGAATTAGATGCTTGCAAAACTACCAGAAAGGCTGGTGGAACAAAAGTCAAGGAAAAGAGCGCCTAGCTTTCGGGAAATCTGAAGGAGCAGGAGTCACAGGAAGCTGCGTTGGTGTCAGAACTGGAGCCGCTGTAAGCCTTTTCAGCAGAAAGGCTCCGTCAGTTTGCATTCCATCAACATCGTGCCTTTACTCAGCACACAATATTCTCATTTTAAAAAATGTTTTTCAGAATCTCAAGAGCAACCAGGAATTGTCAGGGAAGGTGTCTGGATTGCAGCAGGAGAATGAAGCTCTATGTAAAGAATACGGGAAATTTTTGAAGCAGTTTGATGCCTATGTGAGGTAAACAAAAGCAGCTTCTCTTTGGAAGGGAAATTTTTGCTTTTCCCCAAGTATACCCTTCTTACTTGCCTTCAGGCTTTCCCCCCACTCACTATTTTCCCCAGCCTGGACCACCCTCCCCTCATTTCAACTCATACTTCTCAGGCTAGTAGTCACCTGTCTCTTTCTTGACACTCCCCGCCTGGGCTGGGAGAAGTGTTCATTCTTTGTGACCCTATGTCCCTTTGTGCATGCCTCTCTGTACTCATTTAAGAGTACATGTTGCCATGTTGTTTTGAAATACTGTGATTTACTACCTGTCTCCCTCACCACACTGTAGGCTTTTAAGGGGTATGGGCCACCGTCTCACTCATCTTTTTATCCATAGTTCCTGGTATGTAGTAAGTGCGCAGTAAAAATTTGTCTTCCCGAACCTCCTGCTCTTTCATTTCATTTCCTGGTCATTATTCCACCATATTCCCCCCACTCTCCTCCTCTCCGGAATGTAGCCCAGTGGTTCAGCCACGGACTCTGGAGCCATACTGCCTGGGTACAAATCTTGGTTCTACTAGAAACTAAAAATTGTGTAACCGTGGGTGAGGTATGTAAACTCTCTGTGTCTGAGGTCCCTCATCTTTAAAGTAGCAAAATAACAGTACTTATAAAGTTGCAAGAATTAAATGAATAAATGTATGTTGTAAAGTACTTACTTAGAACAGTGTCTAGCACACAGCTGTTATCAGAGCTATTCATTTTTCATTTTTCCTCCATGACCAACCTCTCTGCTCCCTGCTCTGTAACCTTCTGTTTTATTCCTTTATAGATTGAAGTTTCTTAATCTTTTTTATTCTTACCTACTATGTTGATGATATCGATGATTATGACTTAAAACCCCTTGTGTACTGCTGTCTAGCAGAGAGTACTTTCAGAGTCCTTAGTATTCGTTATCTTGCTCTGATCACCCTATCTCTGAGAAATATGGAAACCATGGTCCAGGGAGTGTCTGTGGTGCAGTTCGTGCTGCTGACAAATCTCAGACTGGAACTCAGTCCTCTGATAACCTGTGTGATGCTCTTTCTGCATCAGAGGGAGGCGAGAGAATGAAACACCACATCTGGAGTATATGAAATGCCACAGTGCCCGCCAAATGAACTGAGGCCGCATCTGATACATAATATATATAATACATAATACCGATATATGTTAGGTCAATATTAGTCCCCAACGGTAAAATTACATTTGGTTTTTAGGGAGTCACATTTTCTTACTCATTTCACAGATAATGAAACAGCAATGCAAAATTTTTAATATAAAAAAAGTTAACCAGAATCCATCCCATGTTCA
>PVKM010017035.1:0-26275 GCA_004027735.1 Carollia perspicillata
GATATTTATTTTTATGGCATCCTTTGCTTTCTCACTGCAAGATCAGATAAATACCTATGCTAGTTCTTTTATTTTAAAAATGGTTCCCTTAGAATAAGAAGCATAATTGGTAGGCATATAATAGATGAGGAGAGGTAAAAAATGGTATAGGAAACAGAATTCAAAGAACTTATAAGTACAAGCCACAGACATGAACTAAGGTGGGGAATGCTGGAGGGTTGGGGGGGCAGGGCAGAGGGGAATAAAGGGGGAAAATTGGGAAAACTGTAATAGCATAATCAATAAAATATACTTAAAAATGGTTTCCTTAAAAAATTAGTTCTATTGTTTCTGGGATAAATATAAAACTGGTATTTTTCTACTTAGCCAACCAATTAATATCCTATGATCATTAATTGAGCAATGTAACCCTTTTTTACTAATGTAAAGCATATAATTATAGTGTATAAAGTCATGTATATGTGTCTATGTATGCAATTACCAGAATTTTCTATCTTATATTCATTAACTTGTAAGTCTATTCTTGAAACAGCACAGACTGAGTTACATATTGTAGCATTTTAATATTTTTGATGTTTTGTAAGGTGAGCTGTCCTCCGAATTCTTAGTTTTCTATATTGTCTTGTTTATTTTTCCTTCCATTTAGTCTTCTTATAACTTTTTTTCACTGTTGCCACAATCCGTAAACAATCTCACAGTAATTTTTATTAGAATAACTGAACACTTACAAATTAATCTGCAGAGGCTACATCTTCACAACTGAGTTTTTCATAATGCCACATGTCTCTAAGTTTAGTCAGCTGTCTTATGTGCCTCAAAAATATTACCATTTTCCACATGTGGATCCTGTACATTTCTTTTAAGCTTATTTCAAGATATTTTACTTTTTATTGATATTGTACATTGTTTTTTGTAGATTCTTGTTTAAAAGAGTGCAGCTGAATAACCTGGCAGCAGAAGAAATGAGTTAGCGACGCGCATCCAGGAGAGCACGAACACCCCCACCGCTCACCCTCGCCCGCTGACGCGTGCAGCCCCGAAGCACAACTGCCTGTCCGCGGGACGTGCTCGGACGGGGGTTCTGAGTCGAGTATGCAGCAGTAAAACTAAAAGACGAGGCTGCTGTAACCAAAGGCCTAACAATACAGGGGAGTAGACAGAAGAGAACAAAGAGGTTTATTTCATCTCGAGTGAGAGTCAGAGGTGAGCGGCTCTGTGAGGTCCGTCACCGGCCCTTGTTCCCTGTAGGATATTGATTGCTCTGCCACCCCAGGGCATTGCTGTCTCCATGGTCAAAGCCGGCCTCTCCGTTCGGCAATGTCATCAGCAGTGTAACAACGAGAGTGGTGGAGGGGCACCCACAGGCTTCAGGTCCAGCCCTGGGACTGACACACGTGCTCTGATTCCACTGGGAAGAACTTGACCGCACTGCCGCACCTACACTTGGCAGAGCGGGAACACAGTCAGCTTGTGTACCTGGGACGGAGGAAGAAGGGAAGGACCGATTGGTGGACAACTGCCAACGCTCTCTTCCCAGGGGATCTCCCCAGATTCACATGTCCAGCATCAAGTGTCCAGTGGCCTCATAAGACTGGGCAGAAAGCCATCTGCCCAGTCTTATGAGTGGGGGACAGAGAAATGTCAGGCATTTCCTGTGGTCAACGGCACCTCCACAATGCAGTGATTAGGAAAACATCGGTTTCCCAAAGAAAGGGGTGCCGGGCTGGCAAAATAAGAGGTATCTGTTCACTGTCTAGCCTTACATGCCTGTCATAAGACTTTAAGTTTCTCTAAATCCCTGTAAATGGACAGTTCGTGCTCACTTTCTCCTTATTGAATTTAGAAGTAAGCAAGCACCTCCCTCTGACACCTGCCCCCGAGAGGCCTAGAGGGAGCAGGCAGCAACCTCAGGCACACGACATCCTGCAGGTCCAGGGCTCTGAGCTCCACAGCCCCAGTCATGGGGAGGGGACCCAGCAGACTGTTTCCAGGAGTGCCGTCCGTACCAGTCATTTAAGGCTTGGAAGAGATACAATTGCTTGGCCTTACAGAAGTGTCTCTGAAGTGACCATTTGTATCCCCTTGTTGTCTTTCGGACGCCACCGTATGGAGCGCCCACGAGGTAACGCCAGGTGATACAGTTCCGGCTGTAGCTCAGTAACAGCTGTCTGTGCTTCCAAGTCAACTACAATTAATCCACTGCCAAAGGAATTGCAAAGAAATCACAGCAAACCTATCGTTGGGTCACAGAGTGAGGACTGCTCTTTTCTCTTCTTTTGCCCCAGATGCTGTTTCCAGAGCTTTGGCAGACCGGCTTCTCTCCCTCCCACCCCTCCTACCTCCCCTTCCCTTTGAGGTCCATGGTCTATAATGTCTTTTTCAGGTTCTCTCCTCCCCATTGCATTTGACTACTGGCTCCATTTCACCTCAGTCACAAACAGAACTTGGGTAGACAGAGGGGACAAGGAACTTGCTTTCTGGAGACACGTGGGAGAGCAGAAAGGGGAGGCTCTTTAGGAAGCCAAACGCAGGCTTGAATACACCCAGGAAGCCACCTCTTCTTGTTCTTTAGCTCAGACATGGCCCCCGGGGAACTATGAACACAGCGAAGACAGATGACCACACGAGGTAGGAGCCCCACCTGGAAGCTCCCCTGGGGACATTAGGAGCACAGGCCCACCCCAGTGCCCATCCTGCCTGGATGCCGCTGTTGGACAACCCCCGTCTCCTCCTCTGAGCCCTGGTGGGGAGTGTTCTTTATTCTCAGTTCTTGAAATGGTAATGATTTTCCTCATTATCTCTGAAATTTGCAGCGCTGTCATGGGGGACAAATGCATCGATGTTGGTAATCCTTAGATAAAAGGTGCTTTATACTTGTGGAAGAATTATTTTTAATTTTGTCTCATGGGTACGTGGTGAAGATTAATTAGTTAATCTCAGCAAAGTGCTGTAATTGGCAGTAGGAATTATCAAGACCCTGGGGACGTTATCATTTTGAGTTTAGTCACTTAAAAAGTGTTCTGCTGTTAACAGCAGCTGAGGTAACAGTTCTAGCATCTCAGGTGTCACAGACCGGCTTGGTTGCTGGCAGCACCCTAGACCGTGCATGCCTGGCTGTGGGTGAAAAGGTGGAAAGAACTTTGAGTGTGGGGGAGGGGAGATCAACATACAAAGAACAGGCAGGACCTGAATCAATCTCAGGTTCTGTTCTTGGCATTGACCCTTACCTGGGTCCCTGAGGGCATTTTCGTTCAATGGAATGGGAGGGAAGGAATTCCCACACAGCCGGGGAGGCAGGGGCAGTGGGGCAGGGGGAAGAGGGAAGCTGCTGACCCAGCACGGAGCTGCCCCCAGGATGGCGGGGAGGGCAAGCCAGGCTCCCAGCCTGGCCATACAGCAGATAGACCCCGAGCCTTCCTAAGTCTCCATGTCCTCATCTGTAAGACAAAAAGGGTAAGCCAGGTATTTATTTAGGTTTTGTAGGAAGACACAGTAACAGCAAACGCTTACACTGCACTTACTATGCATCAGCCACTACTCTGAGCCTTAACTTGTGTTAACTCAGTCATCACAGCAGCCCTAGAACGAACGGTATTAGGTTATTTTTCCCACCTTCCAGAGCTGGTAAAGATTAGGTCTGGACCCAGGTGGTCAGGTCCTGCAGTCCACACTGGTAATCATGACGTCATACTGCCTACTTAAGTAAAAATCTCTTTGTGAACCCCACTGTTCATGAAGATCCCAGAGGAAGGGAAAGCACTTTAAAAGTGCCAAATATGAAATTCTTCAAGATTCTCCACAGTTGAAGCCTAGGCTCATAAAAGTAAATAGCTTTGTTATTCTTCTAGGTGTCTGAACTACAGGATATAAAACTTAAGAGAACGAGAGTACAACAGCTCTCTCCTCGGAGCTTTTAACCCTCTGAAAGTAAGTCACACGCTGGCTTTTAAACCTAGATGGTATCCTTAAACTAAAACAGTTAAGTTTAGACAATGGTGCTTTTGGCAGTCTCTTAGCAAAACTGGCCAATTATGTGAACCCAAACGGCCAAGCTTATCTGGTTTGCAAAAGCCATTTGGAGATTTAGTGGATAGATTTGGTAAATATTCAAGGGAATTTGGAGAAGAAATCTAAGCATGAGAATTCTTATCTGCTCTTGCCTGGTTCGCCCTTCTGATACGTCAGTCAGCCGGGAGCCGCTGCCTCTGCACGGTGCCCTGGATAGAAGTGAGGTGCTCGGCCGTGCAGAAACGGTGGTTATTTATGGCAGTGCCTGATTGGTACTCGCCCCCTTTTCTCAGTCCAGTTTCTTCTAAAACAAACCATGTGTTTAATAATTAAACTCTTACTTTGGTGAATTTCTTCCGTGTCTAATCGCTCCTTAGAAACGACGTCTCAGTCTTCTGAGGTCAGTGGGTTGGTAGCCTGTGATCTGGGCCTTCTTAAGTCTGAGTCTGACCCAGCAGGTCCGGGGTGGGGCCTGAGGCCCTGCACTTCTCCCAGTTCTTAGGCGACTCTGATGCTGCTGTCCACGAACACACCTTGAGTCTGTAGCTCTTAGCCACACTAGCGGACAAGAAAAGATAAGAAGGAGATGGCAGCTCCTGGCAGTGGCTTTGGCAGCAAGCCACCCTAACCGGATCAACAGAGGTCGTGCCTGTGCTGCGTGGTTTTCAGGGCTTTGCGTAGGAAGGGCCTCCCCTGTCCAAAAAGGAAAACGAAACGAAACTTGATGTCTGAAATTTTATAGTAAGAAAGTTACTCCTTCATCTTAAATATGAACACTCCAAGAAGAAAGATACCAGTTTATCCTGGGGTTTGGGGAGGACAGGAATTGAGCCTACTGTCCATTTGGGAACAGCATGGTGGGAGCTTAGAGACGCAAATATGAGGAGGGACCAAGGATGGCTCGAGTGAGGGCTGGGCCTGGGAACCGGAGGAGACCCCACAGGTGTACTGTGCCTTCCACCAGTGATGGGAGGACCCCCGAGGAAGCACAGCCTGGCCTTGGCTTGCCACCCTGCCCAACGTTCCTCATTTTGGAGGTGGTTAACCATGAAGCCTCAATAACCTACAGAAGAAGAACTAAAGCTTAGAGCCAGAGACTGCATGCAGCTTCTGATAGAAAAAGAAACACAGCAAAGGCGCTCTAGGGAGGACCCGAGAGCTCCATACATGAGAGCACGAGTCCGGATGCAGATGGGCTGTATCCAAATCCTGCCTCAGTCACCAACCACCTGTATGTCTTGGGGCTCTAACTACTCTGTGCCCCACTTCCTCACTACTCAAACATGATGTGAAGAAATTTAGTATTTACTCCAATGTCCACTCTCATCTTCTTTGTAACAGAACTCAACTATCTACATTGCTCTCTGGGAAACAATAAAACTATATTTCCCAGCCTCCCTTGCAGATAGGTATAAATATGTAGCTAAGTTCTGACCAATGAAATGTAAGCAAAAGTACTGTTAGGATTTCTAGGAATTTCTCTTCCAGCTTTCTGCTTCCAGCTGCCTGAAACAGTGATGTGATGACTGGAGCTACTGCAGCTATTTTGGACCTTGAAGTGACCTTGAGGCCATATGCTGAGGATGATGGGACAGAAAGGCAGACATCCTGATGATGCCATGGAGTTACCATGGTGATAGTGGCCTGGCTTACTTTTAGATGTTTTGTTTTAATTATTTTTTTCATGGAAGAAAAATAAACACCTCTTATATAAGCCATTATTATTTAGGACATTTCTGTATAAGCAGCTGAACTGAATATTAACTGACATGGGAAAAACATTAGAAACTACTTCAAGCACACAGTAAATCTCGATAATTGTTCATTATTATTATTAAGTGATTGAGAGAGTCAGAGCTTAGAATATAGTTCAGAGCTAGTGCAATAGCTATGAGAACTAAAGGGGAACCAGGTCACCAAATCCCAAGCCCCAAATCTTAAACATGAGATGACTAAGGCCCAGAGACACGAGGACACTCGCCTGAGACACCCAGCATGACAGAGGCAGCCCAGGTCCCCTCACATCCCTGTGTTCCAGAGCCTCCCTCAAAGCTGAGGGGTATCTGACACCAAGAAGACGGAAGAAATCAAGAGGTAACCCCTAAATAATAGGACACACAAACGTTCCCAGAAGGACCAAACACTGAATTCCGAGGCTTTCATCCAAACAGAATTAGTCTACATTTGACTAGTACTTATCAGGAAAGAGGGAGGGGCAGCAGGGAATGAACGAGAAGATGAGGTTCAGAAACAACCGTGCAGTGTTTAGTCCGGAAGCCTGCCAGGTCCACCAACCACCGCACCGCTGTGGGTGGAGCCTGAGACACCGGAGTGAAGGGAGCAGCCTTCTCTGATAGCTTTTCCTCAGATGACCCCAGCCAGGACCCAGGGAGAGATGCTTCCGGGCCCTCTGAAGAGCCCCGTTAGGGACTGCCTGACTCCAGCGGTCTGTGACTGCTCACTCACTCACCTTCCCAGCTGTGATATGCCCAGCAGAGTCACTTATTTGCCTTAAACTAAATAAGGAATAACCTTTGTTTGTTTGAGGATTCTTGGAGGAGAGGGCTTTGACTGGTTTCTTTGGGTTTGTAAGGAGACCACAGATGGCAGTTACCTTGATGACTTGAGAGCACCCTCGTGCCTCTAATCTGCTCAAAACAGCATTCTCCATCCAAACTGTCACATATGCCAATAAAATGCTGGCTCCAGTAGCTCAGGGAGGCTCCATGATCACCAGGAAGCCTTTTGGGCAGGAGTGGTAAATGGGTTTTCTTCATGTGCCACCTCTTAGTGCTGGCATCTTGGAGAACAGTGTTAAGAAGGATTCTGAAGCTTGGCAGTAAGGAATTCTTCAGGGTATTAACAATGTTTGCCATGGGCCAGGCAGGAGATAGAATCATGGGTTCACACTTTCGCCATCCTTAGCCTGGGATTTCAGATGTGCAAAAGCTGTGTTAGACCATCAGCTTCAAACTAGACCATGGATCTGCATCTTAAATGGAATTTTGGAGCACCACCTGTGGCTCATTAACGCATTAACGGTTTTTTTCCAGAAAAACCAGAAATATGGATTTTTATGTGGTCAACTTAATTTTTTTAAGTTGTTAATTAAACTTTAAAGCTGTACTGGTCAAATAAATCATCTTTAGTAAGGTACTACTTGAAGGCAAATTATTTACAATCTATGCTTTTGAAATGAGCTACTTACATTAGTCAGGGCCCTATCAGGACGCAATCTGATGGCTGCTCAGAGAAGAGGGGCAAACTGAAAAGACCAAGCACAGGCCTGGAACTCCTGCCCTGGTCTCCAGCTGCCCAAGACCTGGGAATTCTGTGATTTCCGGGACTCGGCGAGTTTTCACAGTATCTTCCTAGTATATCCCTTTTTAAGCTTAACCTACCTGGCATTGATTTCTGATATTTGTCACGCAAAGAATCTTACCTAATACATTCCTCTTACAGGACAACACTAACCTGTAGACAGACAGTCAAACCTCGGTACTCAGCCCTGCCTCATCAGTCCCAACTCACCCACAGAAGTACCTCTTCATGCCAGCCATCAGCACTTCAGACTTGACTGACACATTATTTCCTAACTAATAACAATCCATTGAAAAAGTTCATGGTGAGTTTTCAATAATAAAATAATAAAGTTGAGTCTGCAAAAAACTCCAAAAAGCCTAAGTGTATTATAATAATCCAAATTTAGGTACTGAGTTACTGGTTACCTTACAATTCCAAGGATTTTCCCTTGGGGTAAAGTACCATGGAACCTATCTTGTCCAATGTCCATAAAACTTTGACCGAGCTACTTATGTAGATTTCACAAAAGAAAGTATAAGTAGGAGATAACATGAGAAAGGCAGAAAATTTACATTGGTTACTAAGAAAAAAAGGGAAAAAAACCAGGCAACTTTGTAAGAATAAAATTACCCTTAAAGTAACTTTCTCTAAGACTTCTGGTCAAGATGGAGGTGTAGGTAGACACGTTTCACCTCCTCTGGCAACCACAGAGAGAATTACAGCTGGGTCTCAAAACAAATAACAGCCAGAACTGTATGGAAAGTTGAGCTGTACGGAAGTCCAACAACCAAGCATTTAAAGAAGCCACATTCATCCAGTCAGGTAGGAGGGGCAGAGTCATGATGATGGACGGAGATGCGTGGAGACATAGTGTGGTGTAGAGGGGCAGCAGTGGGGGCCAAGGAATGGGTGGTGACCACACCCACATGTGGTGGATAAAAATCAGGAGGGGTTCCTTGGGAGAGAGATCCCTGTCCCAGACTAGACTGCACAGCCCAGGGTTCCAGTTCTGGGAAGATGGATCCCCATAGCGTCTGTCCGTAAAAACCAGTGGGGATTGGGGTGGTAGAAGAAATTGCCAGATTTACGGAATAGTCTGCTTAAAGGGCTCACACAGACTTAGAATGTATGCAAACACACGCACTCTTGGATTTGCCACCAGAGCCACAGCTGAAAGGGCACCAGTCACATACGGGAAGTAGGTGAAGTGAGTAAAAATGGTGCAAGTGCTGGGCAAACCTCCAGCAGCCAGGCAGCGGCACTGTCCCCTTTCTGAGCTCTTCCCCGACAAAGAGCCACAAAGCAGTGAAGTGGGTTGACTCTCCCTGGTGATTACCTAAGGCTCTGCCCTATACAGTTTAAAGGTGCCTTTTCTAAGACAGAGTCAAAGCAGCTCTATCTAATACACAGAAACAAACACAGGGATGCTGCCAAACTGAGGAGAAAAAGAAATATGGCCCAAATGAAAGAACAGAACAAAATCCCAGAAAAAGAGCTAAATGAAATGGAGATAACCAACCTATTAGATGCAGAGTTCAAAACACTAGTGATTGGGATGCTCAAAGAACTCACTCAATATGGCAAAAACATAAAGGAAGAAATGAAGTTTACATTAAGTGAAATACAGAAAAATATACAAGGAACCAAAAGTGGAGGGGATGAAGCTGAGAATCAAATCAATGATCTGGAACACAAGGAAGGAAAAAGCATTCAATCAGAACAGTAGGAAGAAAAAAATTTTTTTAATGAGGATAGTTTTAGGAACCTCTGAGACAACTTTAAATGTACCAACATCTGGATCATAAGTGTTCTAGAACAAGAAGAGGAAGAGCAAGAAATTAAAAACTTATTTGAAAAAAATAATGAAAGAAAACTCCCCAAATTTGGCAAAGGAAATAGACACACAAGTCTAGGAAGGACAGAGAGTGGCAAACGAGATTGACCAAAGAAGATCACAGCAAGACACGTCATAATTGAAATGCCAAAGTTTAAAGATAAAGAAGAATCTTAAAAGCAGCAAGAGAAAAGCAGAGAGTTACCTACAAAGGAATTCCCCAAAGACTATGAGTTGATTTCTCAAAAGAAACTTTGTAGGCAAGAAGGGGCTGGCAAGAAGTACTCAACATGATGAAGAACAAGGACCTACAATCTAGATCACTCTAACCAGCAAAGCTATCATTTAGAATGGAAGGGCAGATGAAGTGCTTCCTAGACAAAGTAAAGCTAAAGAAGTTCATCATCACCAAGCCATCATTACATGAAATGTTAAGGGGCATTACTGAAGAAAAAGAAGATCAAAACTATGAACATTAAAATAGCAACAAATCCACAACTACCAATAACTGAATCTGAAAAAACAAACTAAGCAGACAACCAGAACAGAAACAGAATCATAGATATGGAGATCATTTGGAGGGTTATCAGTTGGGAGGGGGAAGGAGGAGAATGGGGGAAAAGATGCAGGAATTAAGAAGCATAATTGGTAGGTACAAAATAGACAGGGGGAGGTTAAGAATAGTATAGGAAGCAGAGAAGCCATTGCAAGGGTTATATACATAACCATGGACATGAACTAAGGTGGGTACTGCTGTAGAGAAGGAGGGTTCTAGGCAGAGGGGGGCAAAGGGGAAAAATTGGGATTAACTATAATAGCACAATCAATAAAATATATTTAAAAAATATTATCAGAGAAAATAAAATACTAAAGAATTTTTTAAAAAGTAACTTTCATTAAGAACCTTGTTTAGCCACTGCTATGAACTGGTTGATTACCCAACAAAATTTATATGTTGAATTCCAAATCTCTAGTACCTTAGAATGTGACTTCATTTGGAGATAGGGTCCTTAAAGAGGCAATTAAGTTAAAATAAGTTAATTGGAGTGGGCCTAAATCCAATATGGCTGAAGTCCCTATAAGAAGAGGGAATTTGGACACAGACACACACACAGAAGAAAGACCACATGGAAACATGGAGAGAGGATGTTCATCTATAAATCAGAGAGAGGTCTGAAACAGAACCTTCCCTCATGAGCCTGAGATGAAACCCAACATTGACCCCAGGCTTGTAGCCTCCAGAACTGTGAGAAAAGAAATTCGTATTTTTTAAGCCAGCCCCTGTGGTATGGCAGCCCTAGTAAACCAATTCAGGCAACACAGCAAATTTAACAAATACAGGCAACACAGGAAATACTTGTAAAGAGTTTATTACATGTCAGCCACTGCTTTGAATGCCTTTCCAGTGGCTGCGAAGTCCAAGAATAAAGTGCATACAGATCTAGTGTCGTCTGGTGAGGACACTCTTCTTGGTTTACAGCCGACCATCTTCTCATTGCATCCTCACATGGCTGAGAAAAAAATCGTACATATATAATATGTATGTATGTATATATATCAATAATCAATAAAATGTATTTTATCGATATATATGATATAGATATAGATATAAACTCATTAAATCTTCACAACTTCTGTGGGTGGTAAGCATCATATTTATTATTATTTGCTCACCAATTTCATCAGTTAGAAAACTGAGACATGAAGAGATTAAGAAACTTTCCTAGCATCATGCAATATATATTGTACATAGGACAATTTGAAAGATGAACCTCAGTCTGAATCGAAAACCTGGGCCCAGACGCTGTGCTTGTAACCACTACACCCTAGTGCCTCCCGGGTATAGGGCTTTTCTGCACAGGAAGTTTCCTTCCCCTACCCTGACTCCTAAGTTACTGCTGGACAGACAAAAGGGGAAGTCAGGTCACATGGGGGTATCCACATTCAAATACTCAAGCTCCTTTGATGAATCTGATAACCTCAGAGACATTGAAGCCAGACTGTCGTGGATGAAATGCTTCTGCCCCTGCCCCTAATTCACATGGTGAAATCTTAATCTCCAATGTGCTGGTATTGAGGGGTGGTGGGAATTTGAGAATAGTGCCCTCATGAATGGGTTTATACCATTAAAAGAAGAAACACAGAAAGATGATTTTTTTTTCTCAGTCATGTGAGGATGCAAGGAAAAGATGGTTGTCTGTAAACCAAGAAGAGTGTCCTCACCAGACGACACTATATCTGTATGCACTTTATTCTTGGACTTCCCAGCCACTGGAACTGTGAGGAATGATGTTTAAACCAACAGTCTATGGTATTGTGTTATAGTAGTCCAAACCCTAAGATACAGGTTTTAAAAAATCATGGAGTAATTTTAAGACATGGGTATTCAAACTAACTTTATCCTAGAACCTAGGCATGCAGTTTAGTTCAACATAATTTGATAGGGTCATGCAGTGTGTTTTCTCAAGAGCTTATGGAAAGTTTTACTGGTAAGCCGGGCAATTAAAATCCAATTGGTTATACCCACTTATCCAGGGATGACTCCCAGGGCAATTAAGTGGCGTGCAGCTTAGGCATTGCTTTTGAACCCCCTTCTCTGCGGCTCGCCAGCATCAGCACCCACCAGCACTACCACTGCTTGGCACAACTCCCGAAGGGGTGGGGGCAAAGCACGAACAGTACCTGCTTTACAGGGTTGTTGTGAGAATTTTGTGAGCCTGGCACACAGTGAGCTCTCAGTAAATGTTAGTCTTTCTCCTCTTTGAAACCAGTTGGGAAAACCTTGCTCAAAGAAGATGACACTGTTGTTTGTAAACTTGTGCTATGTTTACATTTTAACTCACTTCATTTCATTAAACTTCCTGTTCTGACTTTTGCGGTCAATGACAAATCAGCCTTGTGTAAATGTGGATCGTAAAGATACAGGCTTTGCCCGAACTGTGCAGTCAGCATGCAAACGCGAGTAGGATGCTTGCTGCAAGAGCACCTTTGTTTCAGCAGCTGCCCATAAGGGAAGGGAACTCCTGATGTACAAAACAGAGGAGAGGCATTCTCCCTCACAACATCAGCGTTCTAACAAAATATCCCTGCCCCGTCCCAGCCCGGTTTTGGCCAGACCCTCCTGCCCATTAAAAGTGCTCATGTCCAGCTGCTGTATTGTGGTTTATTCTGCAGTGTGATGTGCCAGCCCAGCCCAGAGCATGCTCCCAAATCCTGGTTTTCCTCTTTGTACAAAAGGGTTTGGACAAAACAAAGCTGGGATGAGCAGGGTCACGGGCTTTTGTACCCAACTGGCCAATGAATAGGAGACAAAGGCAAAACAGAGACTGGCTGTCCACAGCTTTGTGGACTGTGGAAAGTGGCGTTGCCAAGGCACTGATTTAGAGCCAGACCAGAGAAGGTGGTGTTAGCAAGGACAGAAGACCAGAGCAGGTTTCCTGAAAGGGAAGAGAGCAACTTGGAGCGAATTCATTGCCAGTTGGTAGGATTTCCATCTTTTGTCTCTAAAATATGTATTTCTAGCCTTCTGTTGAAAAAATTGTGTTCTGAACCCTGAACACAGTAGCTGTATCACATCCTGGCTGTCAGAGGTCACTTAAAATCAGATAAGAGGGAAGGAAGGAAAGTTGAGAGTCACGACTGTGTCCAATCCGAGCCCGATAAAAAGCATTCAGTAATGGTCTATTTATAGAGACATATGGGATGGTCATTAGGAGCAGAGCCCGGCACTGGGCCCCAGCTCTGATGATGGAGTTAGTGAGACACACTCACCAGTTAGGGACATTGTTTCCTCTCTTGGTGCTTCAGATTAGATCACCAACAAGAATGAGTTAAGACCTGTAGAATTTCATGAGGTAGTGGGCAGAAGGAAGAGCCTGATTCCACATTTTTACTTTGGAATTAATTATTACTCTTACATTTTAAAACCAGACCACACCATCAGGAAACAACACATCAATATATTTGTTTATTTGGGTCTAATTCATTGCCTTGCTTACTGAGGGTTGCTAGGTGTTCTGATCTCTGAGCCATACTATATTGGAATGAAAATTCGGTTGTTTTCTAAAAGAAAGTCAACTCCAGGCAGGTCTATACTTAACCCAAAACTCACCTCTGCACCCTTCAAGTCATTGGCTCAGTTTTCTTGTTATAGAAACCATGGTAGTTATTTCTGAACAAGTGAGAAATGTCTCGGAATAAAAACAGTGGACTGTGCCCACTATTTAGCAATAAACAGCTCTTTAGCAACTGGGAGGATGTGGAGGAAAGGGAGTAAGAGGCTCACAGCTAAGGAGCATGGTTATTTCTCCAGCATAAAACTGGAATCTAAATAGTTTCTGCGAGTGCAATAGCAACACAGCACGGAATTTCACAAGCTCAATGCACACTTACAGTTGACATCTGCAGGAGAGCAAAATCTTTTGCATAGCACATCACTGGCTAACCAAGTGATTTTACCTATACTCCATTTGATTCTCATATCATCTTGAAAAGTCAACAGATAAGGTACTACTATCTCTGTTCTGTGGGGAAACAGAAGCTCACAAAGAATAGTGTCCACGGCAGCTTTAGACACAGGGAATGATGTAACCTATACGAGGTTGTCATGGCTAACAAACAGTAGAGCCAGGACCTAAATCTAGCTCTTCTGATTGTTAGCCCTGTCCTAGCAAATCTTAGGACATAGCTGCACCATCCCCAACTTCCAAAATAAAACTTCCTTGTCAAACGTATAGCCCCCACTAAGAGTCATAATAGGTTAAAGGCAAACTCCTTTCTCTGTGTATTTTCACTCAGACACCATCCTATAGCGTCACAGAATCTTAAACAGGAAAACCATCTCTAGTCTAATCTTGTTTTATAAACAGATGAAAAAATGAGATACAGAGAGTTTAAATAACTTGCTCAAAATCACATAGCTGAATTACTTACTTCATTGCTTAACTAAAATTTTAAAATCAATTCAGCCATTCCACAGTTTATAAGAAATTATTAGAAAGTGCCCATTTACATGATGTGAACCTGATTAAAGACCATATTTAAGGGAGTAATTAAGTGGTCTTAATTCTATTCTATTGGTTCCCAGGTGATTCAAAGTTAAAAATCACAGTAATGCTTTAGACATAAAAGACAGGTAAACCAGTCTATCATTCAGGATATAAATAACAAAGACTCCAGCTAAAAAAAGCTTAAACAATAATAAAAATGAATTAGCTCACATAATTAGCCCAAAAGTAGGGCAATTCCAAAGTTGGTTAGTTCAATGCTTCAAAAACGCCACCAGGAACCCAGGCTCTTCCCCTCTATCACACTCCGTGATGGTCCGGTGTAGGGTCTGCCTACGGTGTCACCGTGTTTAATAACCGCCCTACTCCAGGTCCAGGCAGCACATGTGAGCAACAGTGTCCAGGGTCAGAAAAGGAATGCCCCTTTTCTACAGCAGGGAGAATCATTCCCAGCAGCCCCACTGGAAACGTCTCTTCTTATCTCATTGGCTAGAACTGTGTCACATGTCTATCCTTAAACCAATAATCGAAGGTAAAGGGGGTGACATTCAGCACTAGCTTAGAATAACCAAGATCCAGGCGCACTCCTACCCGCTCTGAGTGGTCACCTCCCTTCACAATGGCTCATGCCAGCCCTGGTTATTGGGAAGGTCACAGTCAGTATTTTTCAAACTGAAGGTTGTGATCTATAAGCAGGCATAAAATCAATTTAGTAAGTCACCATCAGCTTTTTTAATGAAATAAAATAGGATAAAAATAGAGTGCTTTCCATGCAAGGACAAGCACTGTTTCAAGAAATTTTGTTCCAGTACTTGTATAAATACTGAGTCTGTGAGTGTGTCCTACATTGTGATATTTCCTGCTGCGGCCCAAAGGCTTCAGACCCACTGCACCAGAAGGCACTGGTTTGACAAAAGGTCTGTTTAGTTTTTTCCACAAAATACAAAACACACTTTTCACTTTCACCATTGATTTTATTGATTTGGATATTTTGAGTATGTCAGCTATCTCTCGTGGTAGGATGTTGATTATTCTGAATTAATGTCTTCATTTGATTACTGTAAACTTCCACTGGTCTACCCGACCATGGAGCATCATCCAGCGAGAAGTCTCCAGCACAAAACCTCGCAAACCACTCTGGACATGAGTCCCAGCACCCTCTCCATACACCACACAAATGTGGCTTTTTTTTTTTTTTTTTGCATTTCAGTTGCATCTTTATCTTTCTTGAAATAATAAAGCATAATATGCCAAAAATGTTACATATTATTTTTCATCTTCAATATTAAAGTACCTACACAAAAATATACCAAATTTGATACGCTTTTTTTAAATGCACACTGATATGACAGCTGTCACAATATGATCTAACAAAATTGTTCCAAATGAAGTTAAAGACAACTAAGCACGACTAGAGCATCTTACAGAAAAAACTAAACAAACTTTTTGGCCAACCCTATACTTTTACTGAGGACAGAACTCTGCCTTATTCATTTCTGGGCCCTCAGTGCCTGGCATATAAGACACTTTAAATATGTCAGATGAACTGAATTGATGGAAAATTTGACATTGACACTTGGCTCCCCAGTTTCCTCTAACAAAGATGAACCTCTCAAGGTGTTTTCTGGCAAACTGCAGCCCGCTGAGCAGGTGATCTTCCCCCATAGCCAAAGGAACCAAGTGCTTACTTTGGGCCAGGTATGAGATAAACATATGGTGCACTTTACTTCATTTAATCTTCCTAGCAATTCTACAAAGTCAATATTATCCCCATTTTCAAGTTAAAGAAATGATAGAGTTAAAAACGTTGAGTAGTTTGCCGAGGTCACAGGATAAGTGGAGGGGGCAGCAGGACTAGAGAGTAGGTTGATCTGATTCCAAGCTCCTAGCCCTTACTCACCACTGGCAGTGAGCTGTGTCAAAGACCCTTCACTCCCCTCTGCAGGAGCAGCAGAGAGGCACAGCCAGGGTTCCATTCATTTGGGTGAGAACTTCTCACCTACACATGAACACCTTGGACTTGACCATCCAGAGATCTCTTCGCCTGACCTAATCCAAAACTGCTGGATCTCAAGCTGCAAAGGATTCATTCTGCTTCCCCAGCAGCCCCAGCACAGGGAGACACAGCCAAACAGAACACATGAGCATCTGCCTCACAGGCCGCTGGGAGTCCAGAGCACGGCAGGTCACACCAACTAAAGCTGTGACTCGCAGCAGCTCTCACCGGCCTCCTCAAAGGCCCCCACCCTGGAGGGGCACTATTGGAAGAATCACTAAAGAAGTTACCACAGCTTGTGGGTTCCCAGCCCTGTCTGCCACATCCTTAGTAACTAAGGTGGTTCAGGACTTTGCGGCCCAGAGTCATCGCCATTGAAATCCATTAAACTGGTTTCAAGTTACCTGCTCTTACAAGATGGAGGGGAAACTAAACCTGCTGGCTTATTGTCCGTGCATAAACAACCCCTTCTTTCTTAGTGAAATTCTCCCAGTTCTTGTGTCCCTCACTGAGTGGGGGAAGGGAGAGTAGCATTGTTTTTACTGAATGAGGTTTAAAATGTCTCCATTTCCTGATTATCTCCTTCCCTATTGCTCTACAGTCTTGTAGGCTGAATCTTTCTGGGAGATTCCAACAGTACCTTCCTTCTGTGTATTTACCCTGTGTATCAGGTACCATAGAGAAGTCTCTGCTGTCTTAAGTTTCTGTCATTGCCATTAGCTTTCCAATGGTCAACTGCCAACATGCCACAACGTTTGGTTTCAGAGGGGAAAAAGGAGAAACACATGCACACGCAAGCACCTTGATTTGGCCCAGGGTAGGTTTGACTTCTTTTTCTTTTCTTTTTTTTCCCACTTGGACATTTGAATAATGGTTGAAACTGACCCTGGAGAAGAATGTGTTTTGTCCATGCTAACAGCCTCGAATTCCACCTAATCCTGTACAGCTAGACATCGCTTCCAGATCCAGGTCAGTGAAGATGTAAAAATGCCTCTCATGTGAATCTGGTCCATCCTCTGACAGCCAGTGTGTATACAGGGAGAGGGCACATACCCCTTAGGGACAGTCCCAGAGCATGTTGCTCCCCTGGCGGAGTGCAGAGAGTACTCAGATGGAGCTGAAGACCCCTGTCATTTTCCTGTGAATTTCCGTCACCGCTACTGCATAGGGCATAGTATCACCAGGGGAGATGCTGGGAACAGAACAATCTGGAGTCAGGGAACTGGGGTTCCAGTCCTGTCCCCACTGTTTACTCTATAAGCAACATTAAACACATGCCTGCACCTCTCAGTGCCTCAAACATCTGTAAAATGGGAATAATGATGCTGGCCGCACAATACAGAAAGGACTTTGTAAATAAGGCATTATACTTCACAATGGTAGTATCGGTAAGAAGACCATAAGGACTCTTCACGAGATTTGTCATAGTGCTGCTACATCCACATTTCTGAGAGTGTGTTTTGAAGATAAGGTTCATCATTGCGGTCATCACTGTCAGCTTCACTAGTCACACACCTGAAGTAGACTTGGCTGCAGATGAAATACAGTCACCAACATCATCCCTAAAAGGCCAGTTGGTCAAGACATTTCAGATATCAAAACATGAGACTCTCCCCAATCTTCAGCTGCATCACAGTCCTTCACTCAGGAGCCTGCGGCACACAGCACCTTGGTGTAACTTAAACTCTTCCTACCCATTGCCTTGCGCTATCTGGGCTGCACACTCAGACAGCCTGGTTCCTGCCTGGTGAACCGCATCAAAACCAAGGGAGTCAGAGCTGATGTAATTGGTTGAAGTCATTTCCAGAAATATACTATTGGGGACATATCAAGAAGGTATCTGGGTTCTAAACAGGAAATCATAATTAATGTAGCATCCAAATTACTTTAGGGAAAACAACTGTTACAAAATCAGATTACAGACACATCAAGCCCCTTGTTAGGAATTGAAAGAGGCTTGCTTTTTTTAGTACATCCCTTTATACCGATAAATTCTTTGCTCATTCTAGAGTGAATCTTAACTATTCACGACCCCTAGAGTTGTTCATAACAACGCCATCATACTTATACCTACTCTGATGTGGGGCAAACAGGGTTGCTGTGTTCCAGAGCAGCATCAACATATAGTCTCACATAAAACAGGTAGGCAGCCTCGGAGTTATGGCAAATTCACACTGGTGCCAGGGGAAGAAAGTACATATGGCTTTTAACTGACTCAGAAGCACGCTTCCCGGAGCCCTTGGATTTCAGCACTCCATACCGTAATCATATATATATATGATTACATATATATATGTATGTATGTATGTATATATAAAACTTTGAGCGGTGAGGAGGAAGATAGCATACTTAAGAGCATTAACACACAACAGAAAGTGGAATCTTCTTCCTTTTTTCAGGAAGTGACAAGTAAGCAATTTTTAAAATGTGGGTGAAGTGGAGAAAAAGAAAGAGCTAACGAGAAGATGAAGAAGGAAGTGGGAAGGGAAAATAAGACACAATGTCACTCACTGTGTCCTGACTGGTCTTGAGCTCAAGTTGTCCTGAACGTGCCCTTCAGGGAGGGGGAGGGTAGTGTCTCGGCCGAGTCCAGAGAAATTCTCCTGCACTCTGAAAACCTCAGGTGTCTTCCATACACTGTAGCTCATTCCCCCCACCCCAACCCTGTTTCTTAGCACAAGCCTTGCCTTCACGGTGGCTGGCTGGAAGCGAGTGCATTATCATCGACCCCTGACAAAGTGACAGGATAGCTTCTGTCCCCGGGGAAGGCCTTGTTACCCATCAATCACTTTGTATTGACTTTAAACTAAGATCCATGAATTCAAAAACTGCAGTTTAAAAATGTTATAGGCAAACTAATGGTATATCAACTTATACAAAGCTGATTCTTCAATAAAGCTGTTGAAGGGCAGAGCCCCTGCCCCTGTTGGAGCTCCGTGTTCCAGTTTTTCGTCAACAGGAGTAAGGAAAGAACACTTACCGGACCCTGGCGTGTGCCAGGCTTTGTGTGGGGTGCTCTGCATGGACTCTACGTCGCCACCAACTATAACACACCCACTATTTCATGGACTACCAGCAAAGCAGAAACACTACCAATTAACTGAAGGATGCCATCCAGGGTATATTTACTGTGAAGTGAAGATACGCTGAAGCCTCAAGACCCTGCCCTTGCACGGACCCTTCCAATGTTCCCAGAGAGGCCCGAGCAATGTACTTACGTGGCCATAGTGTTTTTGTAAAATTTGCAAAAGATATTTTAACTGCAATCAGACCACTGTCTCTTTTCACTCTGACTTCCCCGGTCACATACTTCCCCTTGTGTTGGGTGGCCCTGCAGTGGCCTCGGGGAATTTGGGGATCTCTCAAAGGGGAAGTTGACTTGGGGAATATATTTAGTCCGGGTCCAGTGGGATATATTTATGTGATTGGTCACAGTCACATTCATACGATTAAGTTATTGCTGGTCATCCTGGTGTAGCAATGACTCCACCATATCTGCCCTGCGCCATGCCAACCCTGCAGGTTGTAAGATCTTCGGGCGCAGGGTTTGAGGTTGTATCCAATATAAACATGTCCTACCTGGCTCACAGACCTATATAGCATGCAGTGGAAAAAAAACAAGGCTTGAAGTTTATGAAGCCAAAAATCCATCTGTGGGAAATTCTTCCAAAACTTATAGTGCACGTATGAAAAAAAACTTCATAGAAGCATTTCCAAATCTAACAACAATCCTAAAAATTTATCTCATATTACCTAAAATAAGTCATGAAGCTGGAAAACACTTTTCTAAATTATCTATAGTAAAAAATAAATCTCCATCAACAATAAAGACTGAATTGCCTACCTAGTCTCACTACAGAAAATAACATAATTACTGTTATACAGCCAAAAAAAAAAAAAGTAGAATAGAAAGGTATTTCAGAAGTGTGTCAGGAAGTTAATTAATAAGTATTATGGTGTTTTACAGATTTTATACTGTTCGTGAGTTATATTAGTTTTTTTAAAATGTATAATTTGTTGTAGATTTCTTTTCTCACCTAAACAAAGATCACATTCTTTTCTAATTTTTGCATTTATCATTTTACATTTTCTTTTTAAAAATGTTTTAAATAATATAAGGCTTGGGCCTCGTAAAAACTGGGCCCACGCCTAGATGCCATTACAGTTTCAGAGAACTTTTTACTGCTGGGACGGGAGAGTGAAAAGCAACATGGCTCTTAGAACTGAGGGAATACACAGCATGTGTTATTTCATTAAATGACACGTAACAACACTGTGAGGGAGGTACCACCACCCTCAACTTACAGATGAGGAAACTGGGCTCCAGAAGTTGAGATATTTGGGCAAAACGAAGGCTGAAAAGTTAACACTGTTGTCACGGTTTCCCCGGCAGTGTTCAGAATGAGGCCTGGGTGTGCCCTTGAGTGGAATCTCCGTTTAAGGAGCCTCAGATGTCCCTTGCCCACCCTGAGTTGGTACGATGCAAAGGCAGAACTAGAATCAGATCTTTCACTCTAAATCCTGAAGTCTTGACACTGTACTGTACCATAGCCTCTTCGAAGAAGAATTGCTATTAGCTACTTCCTCCTTGTAGAAATTTATGTTTCCTGTTAACTGTTTAAAAAGATATTTCATTTTCATCCCATGTGTGATTTTGCAACTGAAAGGCTTTGTCTTCTGCTCAGGAGTTTCACCAATTCAACAAAGGGGTCATCCCCAAACTCTGCTGCTGGCCCCTGCCCTCCCAACCAGACCTGCCAGAGGAGATACCCTTTGGGCAAAGACATTAAAGTCCCCTCCCTTCCTTTCAAAATGCACAGGTCTATCTGGAAGTAAAACACAGTAAGGAAGCTGTTCTTTGTCATTAAGAAATTAACGAGAACATATTACTCAAAAGTGCTTACACCACAGGGTTCCTGGGGAGAAAGCACAGTGTTGGTCCTGGCAAGGTCTGTTTTGTATAGAAAGGTGGGGTCCTGAGAAGCCAGAGGGAAGCAGTGCTGTGGCCATTTTCACTTCCTTTCTATCTAGCCAGTGGCAGTTAACAAAAACTAATTGATTAGTTCCTGGGGCAAAACTCCTGCTGGCCACTAAGCCAACACCCCCACACCCAGTCTTTCAGGGTACACAAACAAGGGGGCCTAGTGCGTGCGTGCCATTGCCACATTTGGAACTGTCCATCATTAAGAACTCCATCACAATCCACCAGCCTGAGCTTCCTGTTTTCTTCCCCAGGATTTGTGGGAAGAAAGCCAGGGCTCAAAGCAGGAGTTCTACTTGGGGACCTTGAACCTCCTTGAAGTTACACACCAATTTGTTGCAAGAGTAAGGTAAGACTGTATTTTTTAGGGAAAGAATTCCTAACTCTCATCAGACATTAAAAGGTTCTCCAAGTGCACCCCCAAAATTAAGAAACACATTTTTAGGAGAAATCACTGAAACGAAAGTTAGCACAAGTCTCAAGGAGATGCTGATACCAAACACACAGTCGATTTTTTTTCTTGACTACAAGAACATTCTTCTTAAAAAAAGATGTGTGTGCATGTGATGCAGAAAAAGATTTGTCACCTTTAACTAGTTTAGAATGTTTTAACTTGTTAAATAATCATTTAATAATAATTTCTGATGATTTATTAAATCATTAAACATGATTTAAGATTTACTTCTTTAAAATGGCTTATATTATAATACTAGAGGATTTATCAACCTTCCATTTTTTAAGTACTGGGCCATTTTATTTTGAATAACATAACTGAGTGAGAATCCTATTTTTGGCCTTGAGTCAGACTACTAAACAGAAAATATTGAGCTGCACAGAAATCACCCTACCACAGTTTCGTTATGACTTTTTCCACAGCTATTTTTTATATACATTTGCTCTATGTTTAGAAATGCATTATTTAGTACTTGAACTAAAGCAGTAATTTGTTTCTGGTAATAAAAAAAGAAAAAAGCCCTGCCAACTCTCCTAGCTTCCTGAATCAACAAAAATCATAACATCATTAAGGAATGTTTGTTTTTCAAAAAGGCAGCTTTTCTAAACAAAGTAGCTTCTCTTGTCTAGCCTGTATCTTGCTTCCTCGATCCATCCCCTGACATACAAAACACTTTGATCTCACAGTTCTGTTCCTTCAGGTCCTCCCAGTCTTTGACCCACCACCCCCCAGAAAAACCTAATGCTGACCTCTGAGCCAGGCCTTTCCAGACTGTAACTTTGAAAAAGAAGACCTATAGTTGTCTTGAGAGAAACTGTAGGCTGGAATGACATACACTTCAAGAGATGTTTGTTCATTGTTGGTTGCACATGCATTCAAACTCATGTATTAATTAACTCCCTTCAACACTATACCTTGAAAAGGGTTTGTTAAAATTGCAAACAAAGGAATGAAATTTTCGGGAGGCATAAATTTTTTCTCATTTCTTAAATGGTTGGGTTTGTGGTTTGTTTTTTTTTGAGGCTCGTTTTATTCTCCTCGATTTCTGCAAAGAAGAAAGTTCACTCTCCCTGACCCTCTCCAATCCTACAGAGCATAGCAAAGCAGACATCTGATGATGTGAGAGCAGGCAAGTCCTAACTCCTTGACACCATTCCTGTATCTGGGGGATTTTCCATCTTAGAGGTAATCACTTCCCCACAGTAGAAACCAAAAAAACTCATTTCCCATGCATCCCTTGCAGCTAGGCCTCACCCATGTAATCCAAGCTCTGCCTGTCAGATGTTCGTTCACAAAGCTTTAAGCCTTCAGTAAAGTGAGCCATGTGAGGAAGCCAACAAGGCAGAACCCATTTCCTAGAAAGGGTGGCAATGGTGGTGTACACTGTCAGGGCAACAGTAGTATGAGCTGATCTGGGGGTCTAGACTGGAGGCAGCAGCAGGGGCCCTTTGCTGATTTGCAATGGGGTATAGAGCAGGGGTCCCCAAACATAGCAAAGCATATTTCCCACAAACCTTGACTGTGGGGAAAGGGAGTGAATAATACAGCATTGAAAATACTTTGTATAACCATGGCAAGTTAATAGCTGTGCTGCAGCCCCAGGCAAAAGGTGTACATGACTTTAAGGGCATATAATGATTCATGACACAGCCAGGGGAGGTGGATGCCCACCCCAGATGCCCCTGTGTCACAGGGAACTCCTGCCCTGACTAAAGATGGGAACCAAAAGAAGGTAAGGTAAAAGATATGGGGGAACTGGCAAGAGTAGCACATCATAGGTGGGGCCAGATATGTGGTCATAGAGGAAGTTCCATGCTGAGCATTTAAAATGAGAGTGGGTTGAAAGAGAAGGGGATCCTACCATGCGGCCTGGGGTAGTAAGGAGGGATTCCACCACGAGATCGGAAGGAAGGGAGTAGAAGCCATGCAGAAGGACAAGGTGTAAGGAGAGAGCTGATGGAGCTGTGTGTGGACCTCCCTAACCAAGCACAGATTTGTGGGAGATGCTTGGAGTGGAACTGAACTGCACCTGGGAATGCTGAGCTACTTCTGCTTCTCTGAATGACATGTGGAGAAGCCACTCTTTTGGGACGTGTGCCTCCCTGGACTCCACCATGATCCAGTGTAACACAACACATGTTTTCCTGAACCACTACATGGAGGGTGAGAACAACGAACCTCAGATCCTGAAGGAGAGAGATGCCGGGAGAGGATGGCAACTCTGAAACCCACAAGGGCACCTTCCAGAGGGGATGGAGACCTGCTTGCACAGCCAGCTTAAGAACAGAGAAGGATGTGGGGAATTTCTGGGCACGGTTTTGGCTTATAGCCTGGTGGAGAGCAAGGGAAGTGATGGTTCTCGTGGGAGAACAGGGCTCTGAGCAGGAGTGCCCCAGCCTCAACACTAGGTTGGGATCCTAGAAACAAAAACCTGCTTCCTTCAGTACTAATTGTTGGGTCATCCATCGAAGCGTCAGGTGGATGAGCCCAGGTTTCTGGGTTACAGATTCATTCCGTGGTGTGGTTGGTCTGAGCATTGTTCTGGCTTCCTGACCTCCAAGCCTGACTCTCGAGCCCTTCTGGAGATTTTGAGAGTGTCTTAATATGCTTTAATACAGTCCTTTTCTGCTTAAACTGCCGTGGGTTTTGTTTTTTGTGACTAAGATCCTTAACAGATACAGTACAATGTTACAGTCCTCTCCCAGTGCATCTGGTGGTTTTCTCTCCTTCTTACAGGGCCTTTGTCCCCCTCCTCCAATGAGTTACATTCTTTTCTGACTCAGGCCTTCGCATGAGCTGCTCCCTTGGCTGAGAAGGCTCTCTGCCTGCTCTAACCCTGGGTTCCTCCCAAACGCAAAACACAGCTCAAAACTGACTATGTTAAGTCCCCCTCATACACATTTTTCTGTACTCAACCTTCATGGTACCTATCAACATTGAAGTTAAGTACTTAGTTACTTAATGTTTTACTCTCAAAAGAGTCTGTAATAATAACTAGCATTTATTGAGGTCTTTCCAAATACTAGAAAGCCTTATAAGCACTTGACATGAATTCTCATTTAATCTTCCCTGCAACTCCAGGGAAGGTATTATTATAACACCCATTTTATAAATGGAGAAACTGAGGCTTAGAGAAGTTAAGTAAGAAATCCTAGACCACACAAAAAGTATGTACTGGAGCCAAGAAATCTGACTCCAGATCACCTCTTAATCGATCTGTGGTCTCCTTAGTGGGTGCCTGACACTCAGAAGTTGTGTGAGATAAGTCTGTGGAGGGTGGGGAGAAAATGTTACAATTTATGTCTCTCTGTAGGTATTTGGATTTATTTATCTCATCCTAATTAATTTATTTTATATGATGCCCATAATATAGCAATACATTACATAATTTATAAATAAATAAAAGCAGCATAAATAGTCTTGATTTTTCCTTCTAGAAATGGGACTAACATTGGAGACCATTGCTCTCAGCTCTGTGAAAGTAGGACTCTTGTCACCACTGTACCCCTAGCAGCTAGCACAGGACGTGGCACACGGCAGATAATGTGCTGACTGAAGAGCGTCCGTCCTGGAGAGATGACACTCAGCACTAAGAGAAAGAAAGCTCCAATGTCCCCTGTATAAATGCAGGTTCCCAATATTTTTGTATCTGTGAAAACCTCCTTGCTTGCTCCTTCTCAAGTCCTGACTCAGAGACCAGTTGTTTTCACCCAATGTGGACTGTCCACTCCCAGCAGAGAACCATTTTCCGTTGAGCAGGAGACAGCAGCAGTCCCCGGGGCTCCCTGTGGTTTCTCAGATGCTCTGGCACTGACCTGCCGTCACCGACAGTGAGGCCTGGGCGGGGCCTGGTGGTGCGAGGGGCAGCTCAGTGACACGCAAAGTCACTTGAGGAAAGTCTGCACACCCCGGTTTCTCACTCTTTCTTCATCGGCTGAACTCCCACTCAAAACTAATGTGAACCCCTCTTTTTTCCCAGTAGTTACAAAGGAAGAGAAAGAACAGACAGGACAACAGAACTTTTATCAAAGAAAAACACCCAACAACTTGAGAACATGGTTCTTTTCCCTTTTCTGACAAAGGGGTGGTGTAAGTGGAACATCGCTGAACAAATTCTTGCTAAATTAAAAACAAATTCAAAGCACGATCTAATGTGGGTGAAAAGATGAAACTAGCCAACCGTGTAGGTGTAGATTTCCCACTTGGCCCTTGAAAGCCCTGCTTTGTACACAGGCTCACACCCGATAAAGGTTATTCTTCAGTCATTTTCAGAATTCCTCATCAGTTGAACTGTTTTTAGATGAGTTTGTGGGTTGTTTCTTCTTAAAAATCTAAGAAATAGTAGGCTGGGTGGGGTGTGGGGACAAAGAGACCCAAGGAGACATCAGACCTAACCGCCAAGGACATCTGGGCTTGGAGATCCTCAGGTCAGGGGAGGTGAGCCGAGTGAAAAGGTCAACAGCTGTGTCTGCAGTCACAGGTGCTGTCCTGCAGGGCGTGGCCCCCAGGGGTCGGCTAACCTGTGAAAATCATTACCCCACAGACTAGGCTCCATGAGGAGGCTTGCTGTTGGCTTTCCTTCTTGGATCGCCTCCACCTTAAACACCGCCCATGGCGGTGTGAACGGCAGACAGCCTGAGTCCCCCACGCTGCCTTCTTTAGACAGGAAACAGCAAGTAACTGCCGCAGAGCA
>PVKM010017036.1:0-26298 GCA_004027735.1 Carollia perspicillata
CACTACTTGCATTTGGTCTTTGGTTATTTTATGCAGTGTTCTTTTTAGTGAAGGCTTTATGTTTGATTTTTAAAATATGGTCACCTTTTATGTAGCTTATGCACATTTATTAAGTGTAGGGGAATGTTCCCTCTTGCTGCTAAAGCATTCAGAAACTCATTATCCAAAAGATGGGAACGAAGGTTCTGACAGCACAAAAGTAAATAATAAATATGTTCATAAAGACATAAATAAAATGTTTCTTGGGACTAAAAGGCAAAAATAGCATGAAAGAGAGAAAAGGGGAGGGAGGGTGGGAGGACAGAAATGCAACTGCTAGTTGCAAATGAGGGGCGGGAGGGTTATCCGACAAAGACTGCCACCTAGTGGAGTTGTAACTGCGCCTGTTCCTTTGGCCTCAGCTTGTCCTGGAAGGCAACCAGAGTACTCAGAGCAGCTAACCAGCAAGGCTTCAAAGCAAAATAAAAAGCAGATGAATAAATGTTGGCACATCAGTGGATTCTAAATCTTGACAACACAGAAGCCTTGTTTAATTTGATCACTGTGCATCAGAGACTTTAAACTGCCATTAGTCAAGCATACTGCCACTCTCTTCTCAGTTGCAGAAGGTTAATACTATTTATGGGGCATAAACCAGCTATATTTCATGTGAGCAAATGAAAGGAAACAAAAACCTCTTGTGGTAAAATGAAGAATAAATATAAACACTGTTGTCTTATCCTGCTATGCCTTCATGGACCTTTTTCCAATCCATTTAAATAAGTTCCTCCAGAAAAGATCATCTATATATTTGAAATTTTTAAATGAAATGAGCTGATGTGATTTCAAATGACCAAAGTGGTTTAAATTAGACTACATTTTTAAGAGGTCAATTCTATCCAGTAAAAAAGATAATATTGATGGAAATAAAAATATGTTCATATTTAATGTTTTCTTTCTATTTTATCACATGTAATGTCAAATCATACGTATAAAGAATTTATTAACTCCACGCCTCCATACTACTTTGTTGACTTAAACAAAGGTTACTATATTATCTGCCAAAAATCTATTTAAATGCCAAAAGCAACTTTGTATTTTATTTTTATGTGATAGAGAAAAAAGCGAATAAGATTTGTCTATTATTTTTTACTCCTGCCCAGGAAATTAAAAAATTAGTAACTCTCATATTCACTTTAATCACATTTTCTACCTCTAGGCTCCAAATTTGATTCTCATTTACAGTTTTCTAAGGTGTGCATAACTTTTCTTAAGCAGAGTACCATGCTCTGAGTTGAATACTCTGACTTCACCTGTTTTGGTACACACATTTAATAGCCATCCAGATTCTTGCACAGAGAACCAGTAAACAGATCCAAGAGGATACTTTCTCTCCTGCTGATGTTAAGTAAGAAGTTAATTGACTAAGGTAGAACATACGACCCACTAAAACGTTGGGTTGGCCAAAAAGTCTTCGTGGTTTTTTTATATAAAATAAAAGACACATTTTTCACTTTCACCAATAACTTTATTAATTTGGATATTTTGAGTATGTCATCTACTATGTGGTATAATGTTGATTATTCTCAATTAATGTCTCAATTTGATCACTATCAACTTTAACTGGTCTACCGGACTGTGTAGCATCATCCAGTGAGAAATCTCCAGCACAAAACTTCACAAACCACTTTTGATGCATTCGATTAGTTGTAGCACCTTCTCTACACACTACACAAATCTTTTATTGTGTTTCAGTTGAATTTTTACCTCTCTTGAAATAATAAAGCATAATATGCTGTAAATTTTGAGTATTTTCTTCCATCTTCAATATCAAAATGGCTATACAAAACTTCACCAATTTGGGTAAGTTTTTAAAAAATTCATGCTGATTTAAAAGCCGTTGCAAGACAATCTAACAAAATTGTTTCAAATGAAATGAAACACTACTAAGCACTACTAGAGCCATGTTATGGAAAAATACAAAATGAACTTTTTGGCCAACCCAATTTAAAAAAAGTTAACAGTAAATATTTCATTTGCGTACCCATTTCTTGCATACAAGAAATAAAAAAATAGTCGAGCCCCTTAAACACAAGTTTTGTCTTGGTTAGAGGATCTCACCACTTTCTAATTGAGGAAGTCCTACCTCAAATGTGATATCCCCAAATCCCACATTTTCCTTTGATGAAAAAATATGTGCCACAAATTATATGTATTTCTTATTGCAGAATAAGCATTTAAGACATTCCCCACAAATTCTTTTGCCATCTTCATGTGATGTCAAGTTCAAGAACCCCCTGTGGTTAGTGGTAAATAGAGAGGCCCTTTGTCTAACTACACAGGCCTCCCCTCAGCTCCACAGGAACATGCCTGAATTAGCTGCACAGCCTCAGCCTTACTCTGTTCCATAAACAGATGAGTCGGGGAAAGATGACTGAGCACTCGAGTGCATGCACAGCCTCTTTCTACTCCCCAGCTGACTGACAACAATGGGACAGGCTCTCCCACTGAATTACTCTAGGTTGTCCCCTTTCATGCAATACATACTCCCCTTGGGAAATGGCAAATTCTGAACTGGAAGAAAAAAGTTCAGCCAGTCAGCAGTACAGTGGGAAGTAAATGCATTTACAAGTTCTAAAGTTGTCTTAGTAATTTCTCTTCTATGTATTTTGCAATAATAAAAGGCTGACTTGGGGAATATATACCCTACCCTCAGATTAATTCCTGGAAGTAAAATAAACAGGCAGATTTCTAAGTAATTAGGCCTTTTATAGAAATGTGAAACTCTGGGGCCTTATGTTCCACTGTGCTCAAGACTTGCACTTTACAAACAAGGAACTGAGGCACGATTGCTCTACTGTGCTCCAGTTCAGAAATGTTCTCAATCTCTACAAGGTCACAGGAGTGTGCCCATATTCCTTGTGTCTTTTAGTGCTTTGTTAATGGCTTTTCAAAACTTTCCCACTGCAGAACAATAAGGCTTCAAGACAGAGATGGGGTGGTTCTCAATCAGTGGGGCTAAAGTGAGCAATCTGTACAAGCCGATCGCATTTTATCCCACTAAGGGATGACCCAGCAACTGCTCCTGATCTGCATTTTTCCAGTTTCCCTGAGCAAGAAAAAGAAATCAGCCATCCATCCTTCCACCATTTCACAGCCAGCACCACACAGGGACCCAGGAATCTAGTGACAGCTTGATGGCTAGTCACATAGCCTTCAGATACCTTGTTTGCAGACCAGGGAAACTGACATGTCTGTTGGTTATGAGAATCTAAGAGATCAATTGTTAAGTGGCACACGTGACCCCTTTACGAAACTGCCGTAAGAGCGATCTTTCAGCAGTAACTGTGTAATCCAGACTCTCCTTAAAAATCCTTAATTGCTCCCCAGCACCTTGGGATAAAGTTCAATTTTTTCTATTTCTCTTTACAAACACATTTATAACCTGTCCCTTCTATTCCTATTTTTATAGCCTAATTTTCAACCACTACCATTACCATCACTGCTGCCCCTTCTACCCTGAACTCGAGTCAAATATTTGAAATTCTCAGGTCTGGCCTTGCTTGTGCTTTTATGACTTCGCTCCTTCGGGGTCCTCTCCCATGAATGTGCCTCTCATCTTCCACTGGCTCAAGTTTGCTGTGATGAGGCCCTCCATCCGACAGCCTGGGAGCAGATCCTTCCCGGTCAAGCAGTCAAGATGAAAGATGACGGCGGCCCCAGCCGACGTGTCAGTTTCAGCCTCCTGAAACACTCCGTGTGGGAACCATCCAGTTACACTACCCCAGACTCCTGACGCACAGAAACTCTGGTAAATGTTGTCGGAAGCTGTAAACAATTAATACAGCATCTCTTAACACTCAGTTCCTAGTACCGGTCTACAAAGAATTTACTCCTGTCTCCTTTCTAATCTACTGTGTCCTCTCCTATGCCTCTCATAGGATTTTTATGCACATGTTGTTGGCAGTTTCGTCTTTCCCACTCTCCTTGAAGCTGTTTGAGACTGGGAACAGTTCTTTCATCTTTTTAATCCTGAGATCCTAGCACAAGGCCTGGCACAGGGAAGGACGCAGTACATGTTTGTGAACAGATTAATTGAGTGAATTAAGTAACAACCTAGTTTCAGAGATGAAAAAATTTGCAACTCAAATTTGTTTTCTTTCAAGTATAGAAGATTGTGCTGGGAATTATCAGGGTAGCAAAAAATCCTATTACAGGTTTCCTTTTTATTCAAAGACAACCCTTGCTGGCCACATCGTTATCCATGTGAGGGATATTTGAGGTTATTCTTTCTGGGTGAGGCAGAGAGTCAGTTAAAATGGAAATCTCGCCCTGAATGGTGTGGCTCAGTGGGTGGGGTGTCATCCCACAAACTAAAAGGTTGCTAGTTTGATTCCTGGTCATGGCACATGCCTGAGTTGTGGGCCAGGTCCCTGGTTGGGGGCATGTGAGAGGCCAACAATCGATGTTTCTCTCCCCTTCTTCCTCTCTCCCTTTCTCTGTCTCTCTAAATAAATAAATAAAATCTTTTTTAAAAAAATGGAAATTGCTCAGTCTAAACACCCTCAAAGATTACCCACTTTGGACAAGGAACAAGCATGTCTCTTCATAACTGCTTGAAGGATATCCCTTCTAGAAGGAAGAAGTTCAGGAATTGAGGGGAAAAGCAGGCTTGATGAGCCCTTCCCCAAGTATTAGGGCATTATGTGGAAATCTACAGGGATTCTAGCTATTTCAGAGGGAATTACAAAACATCAGTGACTGTGTTTATTGTATACACTATCTCCTATTTTGAATAATATCAAAACACATAAAGTCAAAAGTGTCTGGATTTGTCTTCTGGGAAGCAGAATGTATAATAGATACTAACAACCACTCTTGCTTGTGGGTCTCCTTTAGCTATAGAGAGGCAGAGAAGATTAGAAAAGATGGAAAAGAGAGCTAATTTTCTGAGGCCAGATGCAAGGGAGGAAAGTAAAAATAATCAACTTCATTCATGTAGCCAGCTTATCTCCCAGTTGGTGCCACACCAATCCTACGCTGCAAAGTTAAAAGCATTTCCCGTGTTCTGGTTTCAAAATGCAAGCTTCAGGGAATTAACTAATTTGTCTTTGGTTCAGCAGCTAGTAAACAATAAGATAGTGACTTAAAGCCAGTACTCAAAGGCTTCCATTCCATATTCTTTCCTCTTGGACTGTGCATAAGGTGTTGGTTTAGACTTTAATTCACTTTTCTGTTCTCTTAATGAGCATTCATCAGCATTGTCCATGTGCCAGGAGGCTCTGTGCCTCAGAAGGCACCAGGACATGGGGCCCCAGGGTGCTGCAGTGGAGGATGCAGCACCCAGAATGAATTTCCTGCCAGGAGTGACCCTTATATTTGAGGATTTTTTTCAGCTGCTAGTTTTTCTGCTATTATTTTAAAAGTTTTCCATCCATATCCCTTTTGCAAGAGAACAAATATTCTAGCACAAGGAAAATTGATTTTGTCAAGTGTAGGAAAGGAAAGCTAATGGAATACTTGAATAAATGATAGTTCCAACAGTACAGCCTATTTGGTATCTTACTTCATGGTACAACCTGTGCCCCCCCCAAAAAAAAAATATGCTCACTTGTCTCATACTTCTCTACATGGAGCACAACACTTGGGCTTGAGATTTTAAAACCTGAATAATATCAACATGAAAGCTTGAAACTTTGGTTAAATTTCTAGGGGCTCCCAAATCTATAGATGCTGAGTAGCCACATGTCAACCCACTCCATGCCCACTATGGGAAGACAACACTAGGCATTTAACAAATGGTGGTTGGCAATTTAATGAACCAAGTGCTACAGCTGGTGCCTTCTGCAGATTGTGTCACTAACTGTTTCACCAGCCCTGTGAAATAGATGTTCATATATCCAATAGGTAATTACCTAACATATATCTGGCATTCATTATGTGCCAGGCACTGTGCTAAGCATTTAAGATAGCTTTTCTCATTTATTCAGTCACTCAATAACTATGTATTGAGAGCTTATTAGAGGCCAGGGACTGTGTTAACCTGTGATTATGTAAGCAAGCGAACCAAAAAGGCGGGGCACTACCCTCATGGTGCTTGATTTCCAGGTGGGTGGAGGCCACAAAGAACAAGAAGAAAATAATTGCAAAGTAATTACAGATGATGATAGCACTTGGAAAGAAAACAATTAAATGAGGAGATAAAAATGCTCTGAAAGGAGGATGTCTTTTTTTAAATATATTTTATTGATTATTCCATTACAGTTGTTCCGTTTCCCCCCTTCATTCCCCTCCACCCTGCACACCCCCTTCCACCCACACTCCCCCTCTTTAGTTCATGTCCGTGTGTCATAAGTTCTTTAGCTTCTACATTTCCCACACTACTCTTGCCCTCTCCCTGTCTATTTTCTCCCCACCATCTATGCTACTTATTCTCTGTACCTACATCAGCAAACATGATCTGGGAAGGTGCTCTGGGATGGTGACATCCAAACTAAGGCCTGGAGAACATGAAGGAAACAGCCATGGAGGAAGAGGTGGGAAATTGCCTGGCTTGATTGGCGAGCAGAAAAGACACCAGAGGTAAGATGGTCCAAGGTGCGTTCAGAAAGGTAGGCAGGAGTCAGATGATACAGGCTTTCTGGTTCATGGCAAGGAATTTTCAACTTATTTTAAAGCCACACAAAAGCACTGAATGTTTTAAGCAGAGGTATGGTATGATCTGATCTGCACTTTTTAAAGATGATTCTGGTTGCTGTGTGGGAAATGAACCTAAAGAGTAAAAGTGGAAGTGGGGAAACTAGTGGGGAGGACATTACTGCCATCTAGTCAGAGTGGGTGGAGGCTTGACCGGGGAGGCGGCAGTGGATGTGGAGAAAAGTGAATAAATCTGAAGTATCTGTGGTAGTGGAACCACCCCAACTCACAGAAGAACATGATGTGGCAAGTGACCTTATGGGGTTGGTTGGCAAATTTATTGCCCATTTATTACACCTTTACGTAGATTTAAAAAAACTGGAACTTAAGGTGTTAAATTATTGTCAATTTTATCCCAGTAAAATTTGTGGGAAATTACTGGCAAGAGCTAGAGAGTGGAAGCACTGAGAATTATGACAGGTGTACTAGATTTGAAGACCTTAACCACATCATTGCTTCACACACACCCCTACCCCTTATTTAGAATTTCTCCAGGTGGCCTCAGGTTTGTCCATATTCTACACTGGGTCTCTGACCTTTTGTTCTTCTCCCAGAACTGCCACGTGCAGGTAAGTTGTGCCCTGCACAACTTGGGAAAGGAAGGGACACAGGAGGATTTAAAGACAGGTTTACAAATTCGCTGATGCTCGTCTTCTCAAAGTGCTTAACTCCCCTGCTCCTGAGTGTGGACTGGAGTTTGCACTGTGGTAATAGAATGTGCAGAATTAATAGGACATCACTTGTGAGATAGGTTATAAAAAGACTGTAGCTTCAATTGCAGGAGCATTTTCTCTCTCTCTCTCTCTCTCTCTCTCTCTCTCTCTCTCTCTCTCTCTCTCTCTCTCTCTCGTCACTGACTCTGGGCAAGACAACTGCCACATTATGAGGACACTCAGCAGCCTATGGAGATGCTCACAGAGCATAGTACCAAGGCTGGTAGCAACCCCATGGGTGAGAATTCAAGCAGATCCACCCCCAGTCAAACCATGAGATGACTTTAGCCCTGATCAACAGCTGGAATGAAACCACTTGAGAGACTCACAGGTCCGACTCACAGAAACTGTGACATACTAAACATTTATTTCATACTAAAATATTTATTGCTTTAAGCTGCTAAATTTGGGGAGATTTGTTTCACAGCAACAGATAACTAAGGCAACTATAATGTGAATGCTTCCTAGAGTTATTCAGCATGGCAGCACTATTCCCACCTTCACTGCTTTTCTATTACTATCTTTGGACTTTTGTTCCAGTTAAACTTTAACCACTTTCCCAGAGAGTACCCCCATTCTCTGTCTACCCATTTCACATCCGTCAACCACAGGCGAAGAAGTGCTCCGCTTCCATCCACCTCAGACTCAATGGACTGCTCCTGCCTAGACCTGCACCTTTGCTGGCATTAAACAATATAGACCAAAGTTTTCCACTTTACTATCCCTGTATATTCCCAGCAAACAATACTGATTGTCAAACAGTGTTCAGAAGGGTAATGGTATCAGAACCCGTGGGAAGGTTTGCACACATACAGATCCCTGAGCCTCAACACTAGAGAAGCTAATTCAATAGGTTCTGGTGGGATCCGCAAAACTGTGTTTTTAAAGAATTCCCAGATGATTCTGAGGCATGGCCAGGCTTTATAAACTCTGCCTTAGTGTTTGTCCCTGACTTGCTGTGGAAATGAGGCCCATGACTGGAACCAGAAGCAACATTTCCTGTGTCCTCCTCAGGTCTCTCTAGCACATGCAACACAAAGTTTACATTTTTCCTCTACACATTTTCTTGAAGGCAGTAACTGAATGATATTTGCTGAATGTCTGCAAAATTGAAGCAATAACTATATATTGAATTTACATATGAGACACTTTGTACTTTTAGGAAACAGGGGTTTAACTTGATGTAAGTTAGTACTCAACATATAAATTCATTTTCTGTGATCTTGCTTTTGTAGAAACAAATTTAATTGGCATCTTCTCTGACTCTGGAGAATGTGAGGAGCATCTCAATAAATTAATAAATGGCAACTTTCGACTTATCAGCAATTGAGGCTGCAAAACTAATAGCTAAAGAAAATATAGCAAAGCAAAAATAGAGCCATTTTTTCTGTTAGAGTTAAATTCAGGCAAATAGGACAGTCAGCAAAATGCCAGAATCAACGATGCTACAGCAGAGGGTTTCCAATAAGAATAAAGGAAATGACAGTTTTCTAATTAACAGTGCAACAAATACCAAAAATGGCCTTAAAATAAAACTTAAAAGGTATTTTAATGAGTTTTGGGCAGGGGCTGCTGATGAGCCTTTTTTCATAAGTGAAGAGAAATGTCTTAAAATTAACCAAGGCTTATGATCATCATATTGAAATCATATTTCAGGGAAATAAAACCCTTAGCTGGAAGTTAAGCAAAGACCCAGCAGGAATACTAATCAAGCTTGTATTTTATTCTAATACCTCTAAGAGACAGATTCCTGAAGTCTAATTATTATGGCATTGCCTCCTTTTAACCTTCTTCCTGAGAAACTGTCACTGACTTTAAATGCACACGTATGCACATGCCACACCCCCACACACAGCTCACCTCACTATTCCAGGTTTACCTCATGGTCTGCCTCACCGTCCTGCCCTTCCTCTCCAGTGGTTCTTCAGTCGCTTTCCCAAGTCCAGTTTCATTAAAATATATGCAAACATCTACTATATTTTTAAAGCTTTCACTTGCACTAAACTTCTATTTTAACTACTTGCTACCAACTTTCTAAAATATCTCTGCAGATGGACAAAAACAGCATCCATTCTATTTTGCAATCCAATGCCCACGACAAAGTGGCCCAACTCCCATAGTCACTTGGAGCTTGGGACAGAATCAGCCAGTCCCTCCTGCAGTGGCCCTCCTGCAGTGAAGGGTCCTTGTGTTTCTTCAGCCCTCTTCCATCTGCTTTACATATTCCAGACGTTTCCTGAATCTTCCTTGTCACTCTTCCCTCTCTTTCAGTACTGACATGACCTTCTCCCTATTCTTATATTTTTCCTGTGATTTACAAAGAAAAATTAAAAACAAAACTCATGAGCTCAGAAAAAGTCCACAAGAATTAATAAATGTTTGACAATAAGTGAATAATAATAAATAATAATTGATGCATTTATTAAATAAAGGGCCAATCTCTGACTCATTTCTCTAAAACTGTAATGAAGGTTTGGGGGTCCTCCAGGAGCACCCAGTGGTTTGTCTGGAAACTATTGATGTTCAAAGTTGTCTTCGGGAAAGGAGGGAAGACACTGTATGTCTCAGTTTGGTCAGTGCAAAACTGGTTTCAATCATCTGTAATAAGTTCTCTGTCTTCTAGGAAACTTAAAGATTAACAGCAAGAATGTAGGAGTTGTTATTTTAGAGCTAGATAAATAAGTGATATAAATTATTTAAGAATAAAAATGATTTGTAATGAAGAAACTGGAGGTATTTCTAGGCATTTTATCCATAACTGTAACCCATGAACTCAAAGCAAAACCTTCTGTAGCTCAATAGCTTTGCCAAGTGGTGAGTAAAAGATTCAAGGAAAATCTGTTATTTAGAATTCCTTGAAGAGCTCTATGAGTCTCAGGTCCCAGTCTCAGCTCTAGATTGAAGCTGAGAGGAAATGCACTGACAGAGACAATGCTGAAGCAATACCAAGCACCCTGCGACACAAAGTGTAGCATCTTGGACCAGTAACATCTGCAGGCTTGTTACAAATGCAGAATCACATGACCACCTAGACTTCATGAATCATAACCTAATTTTTAGCGAGATCCTCAGTGTTTGAGAGGTCTAACTGGGGGTTATAGGAAAGTGAAATAGTAGAATCAGTAATCTCTCCAGCTTTGCATCCTCCCAGTTGCTTCTCCTCCCAAGGCAGGGAGTAGGGTGCTTCCAAAGTCCAAATTAAGTGCTGTGGGCGCAAATTCTAGCTGCAAACACTTGGGAGGCATAGGAGCAGTTCTGAATTCTATTAATCTAATATTAGAGAACAGGCACAAACTTCTTAGAGTTTCATATTAGCCAAGAACATGAGTTGTATTGCAGAAAATCCAACTCAAACTAAACTGCTCAAATAAGGGAACTTATCAGATCATGTAACTAAAAAAATCTGTGTAGAACAAATCTGGGCACAGCTGAGTGCATGTATTTAAGCAATGTTATAGAAAGCTACCCACTCCTTTTCAATATCTGTTTTCTTCTCTGTTGGCTGCTTTCCCTGGAAGGCTTGTGCCTTACCACAGCTCCCAGTGCTAGGTCTACCTCTTCTCAGATCCAAGTCCACAGAACAAGAGAAGGCTTCTCTCTCAGCAGGTTCCCAAAATTCTAGAACTGTTTCCTTGGCTCTATTTTTTTCCAGTTTGGGTCATATGCTCATTCCTAAACCAATCACAGTAGACAACCAGATGTGACTACCTTAGTCCCAAGCCTCCTCTTAGAACCAAGGATGAGGTCAAAGTCTGTCTGAAGTACGTGGACTAAAAGTATGAGAGAGTACTACCCACAAGGAAAATTGGGGAGCTAATCACAGAGGAAGGGAAGATTGATTTAAGTTAAAAAAGAAAAAAGTAAAACAACTGCTTAATAGGGCACTTTACGGCTGAAAGCTACAACTGCTCTCTCCCCAGAAGCAACAGCATGGCCATTTATTAAAGCAGTCACAGTAGATCTGCAGAGCAAAGCATATTTTTCTTGTCATTTTCAGGGTGTTCACTGTTCCATTACAATACCTACAATATAACAAATTCAAAATACATTTAAAACCATGTCTATTGGTAGCACTGCTTGTTTACTTTTTCAGAGTGACAAGGCTTGATCCAACTACCTAATGACTTAGGAAAGGTGAAAATCATTAGCCCCTGAGAGTGCAGAAGAAAAGTCATTGCAGCGGTGACAGAGCTCTGGACAAGGTTGTGGCATTTGTGCATTTTGTCCCAATCAGGGTCCAGCGCTACCTCCTATGAACTAACATGGTAGGTATAAGCTTTGGTCGAAGTTTCCAACGATCTCTCATGCCTCTTGGGAAAGTGACTTTGCCTCAAGGAAACACGGATCTCTCTCTGTAACTGAAAAATCTGGATACAGAGCTTTGGGCCACATTTGGTGATGTTCAATTTTGTTCTCCACTACTCAACTCTCAAGTGAACTATTCTGTACAAATCTACTTTAATTATGTATTAATTTCAATATTATTACATGCAGTACCCAACTGCTACTCATTAAAAATTAATCTGGATTCTATCAGTTTTATTTAGTATTCATTATAAGGCAATGTTCACTTTTTTTTAGAAAAGGCCTCCAGATAAATGTGTTGCTTTACATAACCAAGAGTTGATTCTCCAGAAATAGAAATACCTTAAGAAGAATTCTGCCTGCATTTTCCCTTCCCTCCTCTCTTTAGCAGCTTCATTCACAACCATCAGTAACAAACTGGTAGCCAGAGGAGCTGGCTAAGACTGGTTACGTGCAGTAGGCGGGGACTCTGCTCTTCCAGGTGGTAGCTGGAGATGGACTGCCAAAATTCTATACTCGTTTTGCTGCTCAAAGGAATTATTTTATGTCCTTGTCTTCAACAGCCCTGCTCTGAAGATTCTGCACCAGGGATGCCTTTGTTTAGATGTTGACAAGAAGCCCCACTGCTTTATTTCTCTATGTCTATTACAATACTTATCCATGTGGATAGGTGCAGAGCAAAATAATAATAATGCTTAAATTATATGGGGAGAATCACAAGGGATTTCAAAAAAGTCTCAGGCTGTTTGCTTATAAATCTGAAAATAATAGCTAATATTTAAGGAGACCTTGCTATGTGACAGTTACTGAGCACATCTTTTATTTAATCCCAAGGTGAGTTCTGTAGTTACTCTCACAATGAAGACTGTGTTGGCTTCATAATACCTTAGAAGGATTTCTGCACATGTTCACAATTAACAAGCAATACTTTAACAAAACAATGCCCTAACCATGAATTCACAATGCCAAACAATTTACAGAGAAAACTAATTTTTGCAGCACAGTTGTTGTCTCGTCTGACAGTATCAAATAAACATTTAAAAAATAACTTAAGGAATACATACTGGCTTGGGCATTATTTTCTTAATATAGAAATTGATGCTTCACTTCAAGCTATTCCATGAAAATATTGGCTTTAAACTAGAATTGACTAAGAGAAGTTTTAAAAAATATGCTTTGTGGCTGTTTCTCAGTGAGCTACACCTGAAAAGGACCCCACCCTACCTTTTTCTTTGACTGTCTCCTTGGCTCTAGTTAACAAACAAGTAGAAGAAATAAAAATGTGCTAGCCTGATGCATCAGCTGAACTATTGATGTAAGTACAGAAAACAACTTCAGCTAACAAACGTAAAAAATAAAATACATGGTGAAGTGTAGGTGGTATGATATAAGGACATTACAAGAAACCAAAGTCAGGGAGCAGCCAGGCTTGAGGAAACCAGGGGAACAGGAATGGGATGTGGGTCATGAACCCCTTCTCTGTTTTTCATCTGGCACTTTCTACTCTGTTTGCAGACCAGCTTTCTCTGCTTTTCACCCATATGACAGAAAATGGTCACTCATAGCTCCCAAGTCTAAAAGATACATGTTGCCTGAATAGAAAACTATGCTTTCTCTCCCTTTCTCAGGGCCAGTTTCAAATTCTCAAGAACAATAATGTGAAAGGCCAACCAGAACCATACGTCCAACTATTCAACCATATGTGAACCATATGTGAACTATTCAACTGTGATTGGGAAGTGAGGCCAAAAAGGAAAAAATGGCTAAAGGACCCATCAGTGCAGGTTGGAAGACAGATGCAAAAAAAAAGGGAGTAAGTGTGAAATGGGCAGACGCCCTAAAGGACATTTTGGTAGTCTGAGTTCTACAGAAAAACAGAAGAAATAAGCTATTGGCTCCAGATAGATATAGATAAATAGATGGATGATAGATAGATGATTGACAGATAGATAATAGATGGATAGATAGACATATAGATAATAGAGAGATAGCTAGATAGATAACAAGGAATTGGTTCACATAATTACTGAAGTTGAGAAGTCCCATGATCTATAGTCAGCAAAATGGAGACTCAGAAGAGCCAAGGTTCTAGTGCAAGTCTGGATGGTATATATTCTTGCCCAAGGGCAGGAAAACACTAATGTCCCAGCTCAATCATAAAGCAGGTGAAGTTCCCTCTTATTCAGCCTTTTTGTTCTACTCAGGTCTTCAACTGATTGGTTGGGCCCCACCCACATTAGGAATGCAATCTGCTTTACTCACTATACCAAGTCAAATGTTAATCTCATCCAGAAACAGGGCTCATAGACACACTCAGAATAGTGCTTGGCCAAATGTCTGGGCACCCCATGGTCCATTCAAGTTGACATGTTAAATTGATCATCACAGGTGTTCTCCACCACAAACAATACAGTCTATTATGGAATCTGACCTTATAGATATAATTAGAATATTCATTTCATATTTTAATTTCTTGCATCAATATAAATAATGTCAATGATAAAATTTTGTTAATATAAAACTAATTGCTATCTACTTGGAAGGAAAGTGGGAAGACAAACAGATGCCTTGAACCGACAGTATTTCTAGAGTCCAACTGATCATAGATTCGTCTCAAAAAAGACATGGGCACTAGTAACTCTGTCCGTTTCCTCACCAAAGATGTTGAAGTAATGACAAGGGAATTCCTCAGATTTAGATACTTTCAGATTTATTTGAGGATTTTAGACTTTTTATGACATCATATTCTTCTTGCTTAAAGATATATATGTGCCCTGATTCCAAATTCAAACTGATAGAAATTAAGACTTACCACAGCTGTGGATGTGATGACTTTTTGCAGTACTAAGTTTAAGCAGAATTAAAGACACAATGTTTTAATTCACTAATGTGAAAATAACCTATTGGTTTTTTGTGTGCACTATTAAGTAAGTTTGAAAGGTTAAACACTCACATTCCAATTTATAGAATAAAGGTTTCCTCATCAATCTCCTTGTTGCAGAGAGGAAGTATATTAAGAAAACTAATATAAAACAATTTCAGAATACTTATACTTTTGAATAATTTATAATCCACCCTGGCGGGTGTGGTTCAATTGGTTGGGCATCATCTTACAAACTGATAGGTCACTGGTACAATTCCTGGTCGGGCCATATGCCTAGGTTGTAGGTTCAATCCCTGGTCAAGGTGCATAAAGAAGGCAACCAATTGATGTTTTCTCTATCACATCAATGTTTTTCACCCTCTCTTTCTCCTCCCTTCCACTTTCTCTACAATCAAAAATAAAGAAAAATATTTAAATAATTTGTAATCATTTAGTCACTGAATACTTGAATGTCTACTATGTGGCAGAGCTGGATCTAATTTTAAGAATTTTACTTGAAATGCAAAATGTATTTTTTTATTGTTGAGTTATTTGTCTGTACTAATTATTAGTGATATTTAAAGTCTTATGTTTAAAAAAACAATAATATTCTTCTAAGAATATGCCAATCTTTTAAATATAGAGCATTTAAATACTGAGAATTATTCTGAGAAAATCAGATTATATATTATCCATTGTTCAGATGCAGAAAAATAAAAGAAAGAACATGATAGAGAGAAGGAGAGAAAACAGGATGAAGCAAATGGGGCAAAATGTAAACAGCTGGCAGAATCAGGTAACAGGGACTAGGAGAGTTCTTCGTATAGACGCTTCTCAATTTATAATGGGGTTATATCCTGACAAATCCTCAATAAACCCATCATAAGTTGAATATATTGTAAGTTGAAATGCATTTAACACTGAACTCCAGACTTTCAGTGGTTTGCCCTTGTTCTCACGTGCCTGACTGGAGCTGCAGCTTGCTTCCATTGCCCAGCATAAAGAGACAGTATCACACTGCTTATAATTTGTGCAGAAAGGATCCAAATTCAGAGTACAGGTTCTGTAGAATGCACCATCATAAAGTCAAAAAGTCATAAGCTTAACCACTGTAAGTCAAGAACTATCTATACTAGTCTTACAATTTTTCCAGGTGTATTTAATGCTATTATCAAAATTCAAGGTACTCAAAAAATGACAATATTTAAAAATAGAACTACCATAACATCCAACAATTCCACTTCTGGTCACACATCCAAAGGAAATAAAATCACTATTTTGAAGAGGTATCTGTACTTCCATGATGGTTGCAGCATGATTTACAATGGCCAAAACATGAAAACAACATAAATGTCTGTTAATGAGTGAATAAAGAAAATGTGAGATTTGCACATGCACATGCACACACACAATGGAATGTTCTACAGCTATGGAAAAGGAAATCCTGCCATTTGCAACAATGTGTATGGGCCTCAAGGCCATTAAGCTAGGTGAAATAAATCAGACAGATAAAGACAAATACCATATGGTCTCACTTATACGTAGAATCTAAAAAAATGAAATCGTAGAAACAGAGAAGAGATTGATAGCTGCTAAGGCATAGGGAAGTGGGTAAAGGTGGTTAAAAGATACAAACTTTCAGTAATAAGATAAATAAGTTCCAGGGATGTAGTATGAAGCATGGTGGCTATAGTTAACAATAATGCATTATTGTATGTTTTAAAGTTGTTCAAAGTCGTTAAACCTTAAAAGTTCTCATCACAAGAAAAAGTGTAATTATGTGAAGTGATGGATGTAACTAAACTTATTGTGGTAATTATTTTGTAGTATATACCAATATTGAATTATTATGTTGTACATTTTAAACTAATATAATGTTATATGGTTATATGTCAGGTATATCACAATAAAACTGTGACAAAAAAAAGTGTTGGTAAAGTTAGTAAGTGATAAACTAGCCATGAAGTCAATTTATGTAAATATAAGGCAGGCAGTCAGCAGGGAGACACAGGATGATGTAGTGAAATCATGAAAGTTACTTTCACTGAATCTAAATTTTAACTTTCCTCTCAGTGAAAAATGTTTGGTAGTAAGTACTTACTTGTCACAGACCTCTGGGTATTTCCAAGTCATTTACAGCTTTAGAAGGTTCATAAATGAGCTCCCGCACTGTGATTGGCCTGCTCTATTTGACTTTATCTCTTCTTTGGGAGTGTCACTACATCAGATGGGTCTCCAAAGGAACACCAACAAATCTGTCACTGGGAAAGACATCAAGTAAGATCAAAAACACATTCAAACTAAAAGTTACTTCAATGAAACTAAGTTGATAAACCAAATTAAGAAAAGGAAGCTAACAGTTTTTTTACTTTATCATGGAGAGGGGCGGAGGATTAATCAGCTTGTTTTTATAAAACACTTTTTACGAAAGATAAATTCTGCTATACCTTGCCAAAACTCATTCTTATTATGCTTATTTGCTGTGTCCTACATAAATATTTAATGGTTTCCCTGGGAAAGCAAATCTTGTTTAATCCATCATCCTTTCTTATTAGTCAAGAGCCAGATTTTTCCCCTGAATCTATTGTTTTTAAAAATGCCTCCAAGATAGTTTCTTATCAGCCAAGCAATAATCCACAAATAACTCATGAATGTTTTACCTCTCTTAGCAATGAGAACCACATTACATGGTGGAACCTATATTTTAGTGTTCCTTCAAGGTAAAAGAGTTGTTGATTTTCCTCTGCACCACTGTGGTCATAATCACATTGGTCATTGCCAAGGTAAGCTTTTTAAAATAGGAGAAGCAATAAAGTTCTGATTCATTCAGCTCTTTCCAAGTATTACCGACTCTAAAACATGCTTTGTTTCCAGAAATTTGAGTTTTATAAACTAAGAAGAAGCATTCCCGGTGTCACCCAAAGAGGTAATTTTCAACTAGCACATTTCATGTCCTGCTGATGAATCTAATTGGTAAGAAGGTAGAGGAAGGGCAACTGACATCTCTTTTCACTGTAATTTCTACTCTTAAGTGAGACCAATGCAGGCCCCAGGCTCTGGCCAGGGCATTTGTCACTGCTGCATGGAGGATCCCTAGCTGGCTTTCCTCTTGATCTGCACATCCCTGGACCTCTTAGGGTATCCAGGTACCCCTTTGTCCAGGCTGTGTGACCTTAAACTTGAGCTCCTCCTTGGAGAAGCAGGCCTCTTTGGGTAGGTTGCAGAACCAATTCTGAGACCTCGAAAGGGTCACATTACCTCAAAGGGTTGAAATGGAGTACAGAGTAAGCTGTGTGGCTTAGAAACCAATCAAAATTAGAATCTGGGGCTCTTTCACTTAAGAGCTGTGTGACCTCCAGCAAGTTGTTAGTCATCATTCCTGAAGCTTCATTTTATCACTTACAAAATGAGGAAACAGTTTTCCAATGATTAAATGCTAGATGTTACCATATTCTGTATTCTAAAGTGCAATTATATTTTAATGTAGGAACAGTGAATTTAATGTGAATAAAACATCACTGACCTTTAAGAGTTTACATTTATTTATAGAATTATACATCACTCTGTTCTTTAGCATCCTAACAAAAAATTAAGTAAAACCATCTCTAATTGAGAATCTAAAGATGTTTCTAATTGATTTGTTGCCATATTCTGTTAAGCATTTTTCTTTTCTAAAACCTATGCACATGAACTTAATCTTGTTGGCCATTTCAGGTTTGACAATAAAGCATTATGCTAAGCGAAATAAGCCAGGCAGTGAAAGACAAATACCATACAATCTCACCTTTAACAGGAACCTAAACAACAAAACAAACAAGCAAGCAAAATATAACCAAAGACAATGAAATAGAGAACAGGCTGACAGTGACCAGAGAGGAGAGGGGAGGGAATTTCAGGGGATTCAGGGGAAAAGAGGAAGGGTTTACAGAAACCAGTACAAAGAATGACACAAGGACAAAAACAAGGAGGGGGGGTGGAAACAGGAGGGAAGTGGGGAGGACTGATGAGGTGGACTGGGATGGGAGTAAAAGGCAGAAAACTTTACTTGAACAACAATATAAATAAATAAGTAAATAGATAGATAAATAAATAAATAAATAAAATTCCTGAGCATTCAGGGCTGCCTTATATGGTCATACACCAGTTATGCACTGACAGCCTTAGAAAACATCATTCACATAGACCACAAGGACACATCTAAAAATGCCACATTTTATTCAACGAATCACATATTGCTAGAAACAGTCCTGTTCTTCATGAAAACAACCTGAACCTGGTATATACAGTTAGATTTGCAGTTCCTGTGGGATCGATGTTTGTATGATGTGTGAGCTTGGTCAACCCAACCTCTTCAATTTGCAGATTTTGATTTAATTAAGAATGTAGGCCTGCCTGATATTTTAATGAAGTAATTGTTTATAATCATAAGTATAATTATTTTTACTGTTAAGAGAGACACTGAGAATGATGCATGGACTTTATTATGGTTTTAAAGAAACATCCTTTCTGTTGGATGTTCAGTTGCTGAGTGACCAACAAATAGTCCAAAGCAATTTTGAAATCCCATATTTTCTTTCTAGATTACATACGTCACTCAAAGTTCAATGGGCCTAAAAGAAATATTTTCTGCAAAGTAATATTATATCACTATTCTTACAAAGTATTTTAAATACAGCACATTTAACTGACCATAAGATATAAAATAGACATTACTGTCCATTCTAGAATGAAAAGTGAGCAAATAAAAAAGAGACTATTAAAATCACACAATCACATATAGTATTACCACCCAGAGATAACCTATCCAAATGTTTTGCTGTACTTGTTCCCAACTTTTTGTCAAACAGTATACATATGTATATATGTAATGTTTTTCTACAAATTTAAAATTTTCCAGTTATATACATAATTTTAATTTTAACAGTATCAGTAACATTCTATAAAATACCTTCAAAATGACACTTTTTTACCATTTTTAAGATTTTATTTATTTTTAGAGAAAGGGGAGGAAGAGACAGAGAAACATCAATGTGTGGTTGCCTCTGATGTGCCCCCAACTGGGGACCTGGCCTGCAACCCAGGCATGTGCCCTGATTGGGATCTAACCAGCAACCCTTTGGTTTGCAGGCCTGTGCTCAATCCACTGAGCCGTACCAACCAGGGACAAAATAACACTTTTAATGATTGTATGTTAACATATTATCTGATGCTTGGTTGCTTTTAATTTTAACTATATTAATTGTGTGATGAACATCTTTTACATAAATCTTTGATCAAATAGCTCCTGATTTTTATTGGACATATCCCTAGAATTTTCTAGAAATTTGTTAAGGATTTTGTCACATATTGTCTGTTTTCCTCAATAAAGTTCATGCCAATATGCATTCTCACCAAAAAAGTTAAAAGCAATCATTCTATCATATTTTTGCCAACAATAGATATTTAAAGGTATTTTTATCAATAAAATCTGTATCTCAAAGAGGTATCTAGACACCAATGTTCACTATGACATTATTCACAATAGTCAAGATATGGAAAAAACCCAATGTCTGTGAGGGATGAATGAATAAAGAAAATATGGTATCCAATGTAATATTTTCATCCATTTATAAAAAGGAAACTCTGACATCTGCAAAAACATGGATGAATCTGGAGGGTATTATGCTAAGTGAAATAAGCCAGATAGAGGAAGACAAATACCTCTTACGTGTGGAATCTTAAAAAAAAAAAAAAAAAAGCCAATTTCCTACAAACAGAACAAAATAGTGATAGCCAGGGGCTGGGGTGAGGAGGAAATGGAGAGATGCAAGTTAACATGTTCAAAGTTTGGTGACCACAGTGGATAACGTGGTGTTGTTTACTTGAAAGTTGCTGAAAGTAGATCTTAAATGATCTTGCTACACATGCAAAGAAATGGTTAACTATGTGAGGTGATGGATGAGTTAATTATCTTGATTTTGGCAATCATTCCACAGTGTATATGTATATTAAGTAAACATGTTGAACATTTTAAACATATGGAATTATGTTTCTCAATTATCCTTCAATAAAGTTGAGGAAAATATTTTTATCATTCAGTTGATATTTATTGTATAGCTGCAACAGGTGAAGATCCTTCAAGAAATGCAGCTTAATGGAATAAACAAAATCACAAATGAGTGAAAGAATTGATAGACAAGTGAATAAGTATAATGTGTTATAGTAGTATATAATGTATTAAGGTATGTACAATGAGCTCTTGCTAAGAAAAGGTGAGGCAACTGGCTGAGAAGGAAAAAACTGTAAGTTACAGCAAGTGGTTCAGTATATCAGCTGGAAAGACCTTTTTTAAAGAGAGCTTCAAGATATTAAAATGTATTTCTGGTACACAGTATTTTAAATGTCATATACAGATGAATGACGAACACAGGCATACAGCTTCCAAAAGTTGGTCAACACTCACGCAGAAGTCAAACAACTTTAATCAACATTTTGCACCAACTGAGGAAAAGAATCTTAACATACCGGGAAGGATCTAAACATTGCGATGAGTTTGAGGATAGCAAATTCAAACACGACACAATGCAGCACTGTCTGCATTTCAGAGGCAGCCTTTCAGCAGTGCAGCAGGGCTTGCTGAGTACTTTTTTAGTTCAAAACACTAAGATTTCTGTAAGGCTTCTAAGATCATAAAAAAACATTTAATTTGGAAATAATGCATGCATATTAATATCTAAAATTCTAATGTACCTTAGATATTTCACTACAAAAATTTGGTACAGGTTGAGGAAAGGCAAGAAGTTGAAATGAGCAAGCTGTCAAGTATAGAGCAGTGCATGTGGCCATAAAATATTCAAAGAAAACACAGGTGAAACTAAACTGAATAAAAAGCTATTTAAAACTGCCAAAATGCAAAATTAAGCTTTCTTGTTCTCTTATCTTGCAGTTAATTTATCCCATTACAATCCTTTATCTTGTTATCATCAATTTTACTGTCAGAATTATATTTTTAATATACTCTCTGTTACATATATATATATATATATATATATATATATATATATATATATAACCTTCATAAGTGACCTCCAGAGCATTTTAAAAAAGCCACTGTCATCAATAAATCAACAGGTAACAAGTTTTTGTAAGAATGCAGAGGAAACGAACCTTCATGAACCATTGGTGGGACTGCAGACTGGTGCGTTCACTGTAGAAAACAGTACAGAGTTTCCTCAAAAAATTAAAAATGTAACTTCCTTATGATCCAGTGATTCCACTTCTCGGTACATATATACGAAGAAACCAAAACACCGATTCAAATGAATAGATGTACCCCTACTTTCACTGCATCGTTATTTACAATAGCCAAATTTGGAAGCTGGCCAAGTAAGTACCCATCGCTAGATGAGTGGATTAAAAAGCTGTGGTACATTTACACAACAGAATACTAATCAGCTATAAAAAAGAAGAAAATTGTACTTTTTATGAAAGCATGGATGGACTTTGAGGGTAGTATGCTAACTGAAATAAGCCAGCCAGTAAAAGAAAAATACCACATGATTTCACATATATGTGGAATGTCATGAACAAAATAAACAAACAAACAAAATAGTAATAGACTCATAAATACAGGGGACAGACTGACAGCTGTCAGCAGGAAGGGAGGTTGAGGGGCTGGGTGAAATAGGTAAAGGGATTAAGAAAAAAAACTCATGGGTGCAGACAACAGTGTTGTGATTACCAGAGGGAAAGGAGGGTGGGGGAGGTAGAAAAAGGTAAAGTGGGGATAAATGGTGGTGGAAGGAGACTAGACTTTGGGTGGTGAACTCACAGTACAATATACAGATGATGTATTATAGAATTGTACACTTGAAACCTATGTAATTTTATCAACCAATATGTCCCCAATAAATTCAATTATATATATAAAAGCCACTAAACTTAAAACAATGCATGGCTGGCACTGTCCGCAATCCCTCCCAATATCTCAAAGTACTTGTGTGTGTGAGTAATCCGGCCTTGGGCTATTGTTCAAGAACAAATAGCAAAATCTGTATATTAAATGATGAGACTCTAAGATGGTATGTCTTCTTAAAGTTTCAACATTGTGTGATTTTGGTAAATTACTTAAACGTTTTTAAACCTACAAAATGTGTAACAGAATAAAACTTAATCTCAAGAGTTATGAAAATCAAATGAGATAATGCATATAAAATTCATAAAATATAGTACAATATGTAGTACAATATAGTCATTATTGTCATGATTTTTAAGTATTATGCTTAAAAAACAATTCCAACTATAAGTCCTACTGCACTTATATTTCACAGCAACTTCTTTAAACATTCAAGGAATTATAATCATTCAGAGTTTGCCTTGCCCAAATCCAAACTTTGAAGAATAAAATTTTCACCTTGCGTGCAATTATTTTCTAATAGTACTTGATCTTATAAGCCTAGCTAATATATTTTATTCCTCTTCTTAAGTATATTAACCTCAGCAAGGTTCATTAAATACAGTGAAAAACATACGGCTCTATGGCTTCAGAAATACATTCAAATTTATTACTCATAAAGAATTTTTTGTTCTGATGAAACTCTTAAAAAGATGTGTGAAATAGCACAGACTAGCCCATCTCTGAGGGGTGGGCAGTCATCTCAGACCCAAGATGACACTGCCTTGTCTCAGGACAGTGGAGTAGGACAGCTTGTTCTGGAAGGATAAGGACCTTTGGCTACAGATCCTGACTCAGTGATGGCTTTCCCAGGCAGACTATATTGATAGTTAGGCGAGTGACAGAGAACTTTGTTTTGCTTTTAATTTATGTATTGTTTTTTCATCTAATTTCTTTTTCATTGAATTTATTGGGATAACACTGGCTAATAAAATGATATAGGTTTCAGATGTACAATTTTGTAACACATCATCTGTACACTGTATTGTATGTTCACAACCCCAAGTTAATTTTCCTCCTATCACCATTTATCCTCCCTACAGAGAACTCTGTGTTAATTATAAAGAGGTGGCACCCTCTTTGTTCTTCCCTGTCTCTTTCGATAACGTGGAATGTGGCAGAATGTCTGAGATTCTACACCCCTAAATGAGTGAGGGAATAAGGAATCCTTGGATAAAGCCCCAAATGATGAATCAAAGTTTACAGAAGAGCTTGTGGGGACTTACATATAAGGAGTCATAAGAGTATCAAAGAGGCAAGATTCCAAAGGAAATCAAATAGTGAAATCTGTCTCAATTGTGTTTTAAGAAATGATCAAAATGTAATATATATTTGAGGAATAACTAACATTCCTGAAGCAAACTTCTACTTATTTCATTTTTCACTCTGTTTTTCCATCAGATTTTTGACCCAAGGAGATAAGGGAAGACAGGACAGACAGAGAGAGCAAAACTGTTTAATCGCAGGGTCATATGCCCACTGGAAGTTTGAAAGTCTGAGTCCATATTGGAAGTGCAATCTGTGTCTTTTTATAGCAACACAGCCCCACTGGGGACAGCTTACTTTCTAAGTCCATTTTGGCAAATGAATTTAACTCAAACGAATGCATTTGGTTACTATTCTCTGGAATAGTAACCCTCAATATATTTCCTGTTGTTATTCACAAACTTTGACACCTTCCTGCCAGTAGCATTACACATGTAATTCGTCAAAGCTTCAGTTCCAACATACACTCCTCACACACACCTCACTTTAGAAGTATACTTGCTGGCTTTCTTCTGTTACATCCCTTCCAGTTAACTTCCAGCTGACAGACCTAGATTTCTTTTCTTCTTTTCTGAAACCATTAATCTTCACTGAAAAGCTGTTCAAATGCCTTCCAACAGCTTCAGGAGCAGAGCCTCATGGTAGAGCTTGTAACTCTCATAAATATTACTGGGATTGTGCACGTATTTCAGGGAGAGAATATTAACCCCAGAGAACATGAAAGAAACACCAGCAATATTATTCTGAGTGAGTCCGATTTGTGCAGCTGAGCACAGGAGAGTATGCATGCAGAAAATTAGCTAGCAATTGAAAGGTGTTCCACACAAATTCTACTTCTAGGGAGAAGTAAGAATGTCATATTTTATTGTGCATTATTGTTGCTTATTATTACATCTTATCTTCTTCATTAATTCATAAACTTCCTGCAAGAAGCATCTCTTTAGTATTTACGAAATATTCGATAGGCATTCAGAAGATGTTTGCTGAATAAATACATTCATTTATTCATGAGTGGATAAATGGGTAGTAGATGGGTGGATGGGTGAATCACTTGTGAAATAAAGCTTATATTATTCACATGTCAAAAAAAATCCCTCATAAGAACGTGCTTCTTATTATCAAAATAAGCAAAATAGTCCAAGTCCTTTTTTAAAGAACTATCACAATATTTGGGGGGTGTATGTATATCTTGCAAAGCCACCCACATAATTTTTGTACCTGTTTTAAAAATTAAAACCACCACTATATATTTTTTAAAATCTTGATATTAGTTGTCAAAGCATGTGCTGGAGCCTTAAGAGCACTTTCTAAAGACATGTTAGCTGTAGAAATTAGTGAGGGAAGATTATGACAGGAGAAAAAGAAGAAACATTTTAAATGAGTGGGGTCAAAAATAATCTATACTATCCTCCTTAAAAATTACACTCCAAATCATATAAATTATTGCTTAGTACATTTATACAAGAGCTAGAGGAGAGGTAAAGTTTTGTGATGAGGAGATTATGAATTTAGAGTTGTGGAATTAGATGTAGCACATTTGAATATTCTAGGGAGAATAATATTCTAACAATGCCAGAGTGTTTCTTCTGTTTTATTATTTCAATTTACTCCCAGCAAGTTGGCCAAGTGAGCTTGCTGGTGTGTCATGTTTCCCTATAAACTTACACAGTGTAAGCAATTCTGAGCATGACTTTAAAACTATGCAAATTACAGTGCCCCAGATATGAACTATTTGACAGAGAACTTAAAATAATTCTGATTAATATTTTAAAAGTTTTCGTTTGAAAGGTAGAAAGCATACAAGATTGGTGGAGTAATTGCATCAGAAAGATGACAGAAAGAAGTAAGAAAGAGATAATGGCTTCAATTGTTCATTAATACATCAACACAGACAAGGAAAAAACTAAGTAAACTTGCAGAAATATCAATAGTAATTATCCAAACTGAAACCCAACAAAAAAATAGAAATTTAAAAAAAAAGAATATCCAAGAGTTATGGAACAATATTCCAGAGGACAAGAAAGATAAAAAAAGGCGGATGGGCCAGAAGACTGAAGCTGAAGAAATAAGGGCCAACAGTTTCCAAAATGAATGATAGTCATGAAGCAACGGATTCAAGAATCCCAAACAACAAATAGAATAAATACAAAAAAAGTTAGGCCTATTATATTCAAACTGCTAAGAACAGAAACTGAGAAATTCTTGAAGATAGCCAGATATAAAAGATATGTTTATACAGAGAAAGACAAAAATTATAATAAACTTCTTATCAGAAACATCCAAGCTATAAGACAATGACATTAAAGTGATGGGAAAAAAAAAAACTGTCAACTTAGAATTCTACCTCAGTAAAAATATTCAAAAATAAGGAAAAATAAATATTTGCAGACAAAAATTGCAGAAATTTATTGTCAGCATAACTACTCTACAAATATGATGTTACAAGTTCTTCAAGCAAAAATAATATTACAAAGTCCATTTTTTTCCACTGACACACATCGTGTATGTATTTGTTAGAAACCATTCTGCCTGGTTATAGGAGT
>PVKM010017037.1:0-26280 GCA_004027735.1 Carollia perspicillata
ACTTGAGCTGCTAGAAAGACAGATAATTAGGAAAACAATTGGCTTGCAAGGTACTAGTGCCATCTTAGTTTGTCTTAAATATGTATTTCTTTCCTTTAAATGTATAGGATGTTAGGAAATCTGGCAGCATTTATGGATTTGCTAAAAGCCTGGCCACTGAATGTTGAAAATACATGAAACTGACTACTAAATATTGAATGCAGTTGGTCTGGAAGAGAGATGATGAAGGTGACGTAAGAAAACCAAATTGGCAGATTTATGAACAGCCATTGTAAGGAGTGTGGTTACTGGCTGTTCTCCTTATTCAGAGAGACTAGAACAAGGAGTTCCTAACTCAAGGGTAATAAGACACAGAAAGAAGCTGCTGAAAGAATGACTGGAATTTCCTTTTGGGGAGAGATTTCTGGAGTAGGATGGTTATCTTTTGGGGGTTTGCATGGAGCCAAGAGATTGATCTAGCTGTATGACCTCCTTGAGATCTTTTTAACCCAATGATCCTGTGCGAAGTTGACCTCTGTGAAGTATGATTTCAGTAGCTACTGTTTCAATAAATGTTTTCAGCAATGGAAATGCTGATTGAAGCAATGGAAACAGTATCAAAATAATGGTGAAGAAACGTTTAGAAAAGCAGTCAGGGCAGGTTAACAAATACCATTTGTTACTGTTGTTTAAAATGCGATTGAGATTCCAGGCTGTATAAATAGAATTGTCTGCAGAAACTGAAGGACGATTGCCTGTACTTAGCAGCCATCAGGCTTTTATTGTCCTGTTATGACAGTTGCGGGTCTCACAACTTCAGCTAAATGAGGGAAGCCTGGAGCAGCTCCAGCAAAATGTAAAAACAACGATAAGAGTGTTGTTAGTACAGAGCGCCCTTTAAAGTGAAAAGAGGGCAATGCGATTTGAAATGAGGAAATCGCTTTATTTTTTTAATGTTGTCTTTGTTAGATAGCTTCCTTCCTACTTACATTTATTTACAAAGTTAAACGGAATAGGAGGTTTTTATGGATGAGAACTTTAGACAATGAATCCTTGAAACTTTAAGAGCCTTACAGCTGATTACATTATGTCTCTCTGCCTAACGTTAATTTTCTATCCCTGTGTTCACTCCTGTCCATACCTGTTTTTTCATTTTCTTTTTTCCTGTGCAACTGCATCCTTTGATAAGGCTTTAATTCCCACTCATAATCTTCCTCCCCAATGGGATAGGCAGAATTCCGAGATGCCTTCCAAGATCCCCGCCTTTTGGTGTTCACATCCTGCTCAACCCCCTCCCTTTCAGAGTGAGAGGAACATGTGAATATTATGAAATATCAGCCCTGTAATCATGTTACCTTTTATGGTAAAAGGCATTTTGCAGATATGATTAAGTTCCCTAAGCAGTCGAGTTAATCCAAAGGAGATTATTCTGGGTGAGCCTTACTTAATCGTAAAGTTAGAAGTGAGGGACTCGAAGCTACCATAGCAGCAGACACGCTCCTGACTTTGAAGCAGTAAACTGCTCACTTGCTCAGAGCAAGCCTCCTCAGCTGACAGCTAGCAAGAAAATGAGGCCTCAGTCATATGACCACAGGAAAACGTATTCTGCCAATAATTTGAGGGAGCTTGTGAGTGGATTTTTTCCTAGTCAAGCCTCAAGATGAGGATACAGCTAGTAGGCACCTTAATTTTGTCCTTGTGAGGTCCTAAGTAGACCCAGGTAAATAGGCCAGATTCCCGACCCATGGAAACTGTGAGATTTGTGTTGTGTTAAGGTGATAAATTGTGCTCATTTGTCACATAGCAACAAAGAATTAACACACCAAGCATTCTCTACCTCGTACACTTTCTACCCTGAGAAGGTGCATCTGTCCACAGAAGCATATGGGTCAGGTCCTAGTTCCCTTCATTTCTTGATCAAAATGTCAGTGAGCACTCTTGTTTTTATTTCACAAATATCTTTGAAACAGCTGTTTACAATCTTTTTGGTCAGACTTTGTTATTTCTCCTGAAATACCATGGTTGTCTCTTAATGTGTCTGCCTACCTCTAGTCTCATTTTCATGTAATACTTTATTATCATGTCTGGGCTTCCCGATTGAACATTATGAAACACAGATCTGTTCACAGCAGTTGCCACAGATCTTTTATGAGCTCTGTAATGGAATTTTATTTATTTACTTATTTGTTTGTTTGTTTGTTTGTTTTTACTGTAATGTCAGCTCTTTAGAATTTGGTGCCGGGCTGTCTTTCTGATCTCAGCTACTTCATACAATTTCTTGGTGTTCCTTTTCTAGCTTTAGTTCTCTGAACAAGTACCAAATGTTTTGGACCATAAGACACGCCTAGGTTTTAGAGGAGGAAAATAGGAAAAAAATTTTGAAGCAAAAAATGTGGTAAAATATCTAATAACATAAATAACATAATATTTCACCAATGTAAATGTAAACAGAACTCAACAACCGCATTAACAACCACTGTTCCTCCCAAATTTGGCAGGAGGGTGGGGGGTGCATCTTGTCCGAAAAATAAGGTAAGCACTTCAGGAACTACATTTTTCTTCACACTCTTTCCACAGCCTAGAATTCTCACTGCTTGGCTGATTTCTACTTCTTCTTTAATAAGCAAGTAAAATATTGCCACTTTTGGAACAATCAAGCCTCACTGATATTCCCTTTCCTGTGCTTGCTGCACAGTTTTTCTTACTATGCAGTTGTGTCTCTGTCTTACTTGGTCTCTCAGTGAGCCTTCTCCTTGAAGTCTGGGAACTCATCTCATCTCACAGTCCTGTCATCTTGCACAGAGTCCAACATCTGCAAGAAGCAACACCTGCCTACTTTAAATATTGGAGATAGGATTTCTTAATAATAAAAAAAATAAAGATTCTTTGGCCTAAATAAGATAGGGTTTTGCATTCTTTTAACATACGTTTTCAAGAAAAGGAGAGTACTAGAAGGAAGATAAAGATACTTCCAATATGAAAGCATTAGACCAATATACTCCAGGGCAATATATATACCAGATATAAATTATTTATATCAGTATCAGGTAAAAATTATTTACAATTAACCAATCTTCTAAAAGTTAATATGCTATGTAATCGGGGCCTTAATAAATAGTACATAGTAAGTCAAGTAAAGTTACCTTTTTCTACAGTGCACTGCACTGTATCTCCCCTTGGGAGATTCAGACGCTACTCCAGTATGACACGGAAAAGGTGCATTTTAGTGTTTTTGCACTATTTCTAAATATTGGTTAATTTTTTTAATGGCACAGCCATTCTCATGTCTTCATTGATGCACAGACAGAAAATTTGTGTTTTAACAATATAAAAAAGGGGAAAATATCAAGTTTATGTTCTAATTTGGGATGGCAGCTTTCCTCTCTTTTCTTCTTTAAATGTACTGTATATTTCAAAAATTTTAACTTCTGACCACTTGGTTTCATCTTGCCTACATTATTAACTTCATGCCCCCTATAATAGCACAATTTTGACCCCCTTTCCAATCTGAGGTGACATTACAAAGCCTGCTTTCTTTACTTCGATATGGAATGTATCATGCCATATTTTCCCATTTATATTCATGATTTTGCCTGGCACAGAAGTAAGGATAAATTTAAGAGATAAGACTTATGGATGGGACTAGAAAATAGTTGAGCAAATTAAAAATTTAAAGACAATGTCACAACACAAATTAAAAGACAATGTCAGTAAATTATATAAGTAAAAAAAGTACTAAGGTATAATCTTTCCTTTAATTTCCTATTACCTGCAGTCACTATCCATGAATCTCTGAGTAATCCGTCACATCTTCCCTTTGCCTCTGTAAACACTTTACTTTATTATTTAATATTTTCCTTCCCTGTCTAAAATATTTAGTTTGATTTTAAAAATAGTGAATTGTATTGACAACTTAGGTTAGTAATTGAGATTTCAATTAATAATCTTTAGCCACCCACAAAACCATAACTTTTTCCTCTGTAGACAAAAGCTCTCAGATTTAATATAAATTTTTCTTAAAGGGTAACACTGTTCAGAATTATGATATGAAACAATCAAAATAATAAACCTTTCCAATATTTATATGTTTAATTACAGAAAACACTTTTGAGTCTTCATAAAAACTCCTTTTTTTGTGGACAATCTTTATATGCTAATGATGCCTAGTCTGATCTTTCTGGTATATTTAGTAGTTTCTAATCGATATATAAAATACACTTATGATTTCAAAGATAACAATTTAATGGAAAGTACTTTTCAAAGTAAATCTGAGGACATAAATTCCTGTTTCTGTTCCACTAATATTATACTGCTCTTCTTTTCTCAGTGTCAAGTAAACAGAAATAGACCATTTTTTCAGGTGTATTAGAGCATATAAGCATTTTCTCAAGTTTATTCAATGAATTTTTAAAATTAAAAATAATGTCTATTATCACATAAATTAGAGAAAACTTGAGTTAAGTGAGTAATGCAGCAATTCCTAAGTTCACTCATTTGTAAGAAAAACCTCTCTTGATAATGCCACTTGTAAGTTTAGTGGGAAGACAGCACAGTTGAGTCAGGTAATCATGTTTGCTTTTCATTTTTTGACTTGCTGGCTGTATGACCACAGATTAGTCAATTAATCTTCCTGTGCATCTCAGCAGTGGAGGAGCATCATATGTTCCTCTCAGGTGTAGTATGGAGATGAATTGAGGACCCTTGGGAACCACTCAGCATATCGTATGCCAGCTCTCTTCCCCTCTTGAAATTAACTTTTTCTCGCTATTACTTTCTCAAATGTTCTGCCCCAGGACTTTCTTCTTCATTTTTTTGTTTTAGTAGAAATCTTGGTTATGTATTCATTGTCTCAGATGAAAATGTTGTTCTATTCTTAATCAGCACTTACAGTATTTGCGTACCAACTTACTATTCTCTATGGCAAGCTTGAAAGAACAAAGTCTCTTTTTCAGTATTCTTATAAAGGAGTGGATATTAATAATGAACAATCTTTAATTACCACACGTCACATGTGTAATCACTACTTGCATATATCTATATAAATTACCTGACTTAAATTGCACTGGAATGATGCTATTTGACTTGAACATAGAATTTGAATCTTGTTCTGCCATCATCTGTCTGTCATCCTGGAAGAGATATGCATATATAGAGATCAAAGCTAGAAAAAAAAGAACACTACCTTTAATGAAGGTTTTTTCAAAACCTGCTATGAGTTATATTGAACCAGACTGTGCTTAGACTTCTTTCCCCCTGAGATTGCAGCTATTTCTGATTTCAGTTGCAACTAATGGAAAATCTAAAGGCAAATCTCTTGAAATGGAGAGAGAGAGAGGGAGAGAGGGAGACAGAGAGAGACTGAGATTGACTGTATCTCTAAAATCTACTGAGGAGTTGTCCCTAATTTGCCCATGCCGGTTCTTTCTGAGGCAGACAGGCATTTCCCAAAGCCACTTAACCTTAAGAGAGAAAGAAAGCAGGGGGTATTTCTATGAGAATTTAAATTCTTATTACAGGGTCACAGTGTGAATGCCTATGGTGGCAACTCAAATAAGCGAAAGTGTCAGATATGTGGACCAAGTAAATTCTGCACAGTACTTGGCCTTTCTAAAGGAAACAGCTGCCCCTTGGAACCTGCAGATGTTACTACATAGGAATGCAGAACCAATGTGGTCAAATTTTATGATTTTTTAAAAATAAAATCCAGATTTTTATGCAAAAACTCTTTATAAAGAATTGCTTGTAATTTATTCAAATAAAATACTAAGTAAGGTACATCGAAATTCATCTCTAGACCATACATATACAGAAAGCAAAGAGAAGACATGAACCTCTTAAGACCAAGAGACAATGTTAGGATTTTACAAAATATGTTTGCTTTAACCACATAAGTAATTTGCAGTTTAAGTTCACTCTAGTATATTCTGTATATATATATTTCTGTATTTCTTCTACAAGGAATATGCTGAAGAATTCAGCATAACTCAAAATAATTTGTGTCAACTAAAATTTTGGTTATCTATATCAAGAAACACTTTACTCTTAAAATATGTTATGTGTACCCGTTCTTAAAGAAGTTTTAAAACACTTGAAATTTTCTTATTATTGCTGGTTTTTAAATTTAGGAGCATTCCTTTAAAGACCATCAAATCCTCTGTGTTAGATGGATTAAGGAAGGAGCAGTAGAGAAAGTTTGTTCTGTTTCTTTCTATTGTTCCAATTTATTTATTAGGAATTTTAATAATCTAAAACACAAAGATTTTGGCCCTGGCTGGTGTAGCTCAGTGGCCATGCTCTGTAGACCCACAGAGCATGGGTCTGTGAACCAAACAACCACAGTTCAATTCCCGGTCAGGGTACATGCCTGGGTTGCAGGCCAGTTCCCAGCAGGGGATGCACAAGAGGCAACCATACATTGATGTTTCTCTCCCTCTCTCCTTCCCTTCCCCTCTAAAGATAAATAAATACAATCTTTTAAAAAATAAAATAAAACACAAGGATTTCAAACCATGAGGTTGAAACATATGATCAAGGAAAACATATGGCCCCTTGGAGTTAGCCACATACCAAAAAGTCAGCCGGAAAATCAGATAGTTCAAGGAATGTATACTGTAAGAGAGCTGTTACTAAGACTTAGATGAGGAGGAGGGATTTCTGAAATAAAGGTGAGAGCTGGTGGAAATGACTGACAGAGTCATTGACCAGTGACACCAAGTATGCAACTTGAAAAAGAAAATGCTAGAATATATCATGATTTAATTATGAGGATGAATGGCTTGTAGTTTACTGATTCACCTTTACCAAAAGTATTTTTATAGAAGAAAGAACTTGGTATAGCTTTTTGGTGAATGATGATGAAGTAATTACTGAAGGAGTTATGGTCTTTCTTAAATAGCACTAATAGCATACATGTGAACATATGCCTGATTTGTGAGTCAGTCTCTGTTTTTTAGGTTCCAAACTCACTTACTGAGAGAGACCTATTCATAGCTCCTTGGATTATGTTTTCATATTTCTGCATTAACTTTAGTGAGTCACTGAGACCTCAATGATTAAATATAATAAGCAATTATGTGTTCAATTTTTTAGCTGAAATTAAAGCCAGAGGAAAAACTAATTAAACAGAACTTTGATTTTGCCAATATACTATTTGATCCGGACAGAATTAAATAGCACTGAACATGAATGATAGTTAAAGAATTCACAACTGTAGTTAAGGAACATCAATTCTTATAACTTGTTTTATCCTCCTAATCATCCCTTTCTTGTTTCTATTTTCTAGATACTCTTTCCCTTACACTATTAAGGATATATTAAGGGAACATGTCAGACAGACACTTTTGACACTTAACAGAATGCATTGTTTGATTAGCAAGTACTTTAATTGCTTTCCTGGTATAGAGTAAAATTAAAGTTAATTTATAATAATGATCAGTTAGTTCTAAAGTCTATTTTATGAAATAAGAAGAATCTGTGTGACTTAATGTTAAGCTCTCAATAGGACCAGAGGATGCAGATCTCCACATCAAGGAATTGGTGTGGCCACTACATCACTGTGCCATTAATGTCCTCATTGTTACACAGATCTCATGCTTCTGTATATTTTTCTATTTATTTCCTTAAATCCTAATGTTTTTTAATCATACCCCTTCCCTTCCCTCTTCATTTAGGGGTTCAATAAATTTGTTTAAGTATTCAATTTTGAATATTTTATTTGTCTGACAAAGGAAAAGGGGTATGTCTAAAACATGTCAAGATATTACTCTGTCCAACAAAGCTATCTTTTAGAATAGAAGGGCAGATAAAGTGCTTCCCAGACAAGGTAAGGCTAAAGGAGTTCACCATCACCAAGCCCTTGTTATACCAAATGTTAAAGGGACTTATCTAAAAAAAAAAAGAAGAATATCAAAACTATGAACAGTAAAATGACAACAAACTCATGACTATCAACAACTGAACCTAAAAAACAAAAGCAAAAACTAAGCAAACAAGTAGAACAGGAACAGAATCACAGAAATGGAGATTACATGGAAGGTTATCAGCAGAAAGGGAGAAGGGAAAGAATGGAGGAAAATGTACAGGGAGTAAGAAGCAACTGGTAGGTAAAAAATAGACAGGGGGCTGTTAAGAATATTATAGGAAACGGAGAAGCCAAAGAACTTGTATGTACAACACATGGACATGAATTAAGGGGGGATTGCTGGAAGTAATGGGGGCACTGGGCAGGATGGGGCAAAAAGGAAAAAAATGGGACAACTGTAATAACATAATCAATAAAATATACTTAAAAATAAATTATCTAAAGATACCTAGTTCTTTAACAGAAAAAAGAAACTATAATGATTGGGAGTTCAAAGAAGTACTTGATGTTAACTGTGAAAGTTACTTAGAAATTATGAGCAGTACTCAGGGAGGTAGATGGTCAGTTTATATACTACAGTTGGTCAGAGTGGCAACATTAACATGTATGTCACACATTCTATATTCCAAAGCGAACATCCTCACATACACGTAAATGTGAATATGAATATGTATGAATAGAATAAGTGTTTATTTTCTCAGGAAATGATCACAAAATGAATTGTGGAACCTGATTGTGTAAGGATGGAAGTGAGGATATGAATGTAAGGGTCAGGAAGTGGGTGTTAGAGGCAGTGGCTAGAGAGAGCCTGTATGTAAAGGAGCTTTTGGACTTTCTGTGACTAGTGACGTTAGTAGATGGCTTAAGTGGAGTACAAGAAAAACATTTTGAGCTAAGATGGTCAATGAAATCAGAGGCTGGGGAAGAGAAAAATACATTTTGTGTTTGAACTTCCAAGAATCAAGGTTCTAGTCATCTAGAAATAGTTTAAGGCATTTTCAGTATTAATTTTGACTTTGTAATTTTTCTTCTTAGGGTGATTTTAGAACCCCCTTATCTCTCTCATCCCAACCAACACTAATTTTCAGTAGCTTCCCTTAGTCTAGTTTTTCTGATCTAATATATATTTTATTTTCTTCTGTAAGTTCTTAATTTTGTATTTTCCTTTTAATTTAATTATTGGTTGTATGGTAAATTGTATTTAATGTGAAACCATAATGTGTTTTTCAAGTGGGCAGAAGATACAGAAACAGTCACCAATAAATGAACAGTTATTCTGGAAAATACTAAACTGACAAATAATCACTGACCGATTAACTGAACTTTTCCAATCGCATGGTGATAACAGTGGCCATTAGACTTTGGCGGTACAATGCCTGCGTTAAAGAAGACTTTGGTTGTTACAGTATTGTGAAAACTCAGTGACAGACTGGAAATTCACTCTGCAGCATGGTTTTATGCCGATGAACCATGTTTTACTTGCTTTCTCTTTGTCCTTTGGCATTATGTTCCAGATGCCATGTCAGAAAAGGCACTGAAACCACCTTTATTCTTTACTTGAGTCCCCACCAGAATTCTCAAAATGACAGATTCATGTTGCATACTAGCACTGCGCCTAGCCTCCCATATAGTTTCTTCTACCTGCCTTTATGTTCTGTGTATTTCTTTCTCCTGTCTTCTGGAGTCATCTTCGCCAGGTTCAGAGCATCCAGCCTTGTCTTCTGTCTAGACTTTATGGTTTGACTCCTTCACCTACTCCTTCATCTACTTTTAACAGCAGCATCACTTAAAGCCAGGATGTATTCCTAATCTCTGGGTCCTCTGAAAGGATCACATTCTATTGTCCATTTTGACTCAGCTTTTTATTTATCTTGTATTCTATCCTTAGTTCTTACACAGGCTCATTCCTAGTCTTGGATAATCTTACCTCCTTTCGTCTGGTCAGTTGATGACCACTCTAGCTTTGGCCAATTACTTACTGCCCAGTTCTTTAGGGTCTAAGAAGTTTGATAAATCTTATATTTAGTGTTTCCTAAACTATGTTAATCGGGTAAAACACAGATTCTTATTGTGGTTTTTATAATTCACCACTTAGTAATGTTGTTTTTCTCCTTTGGAAAATACCTGTAAGTTGCATGAGAGCAATTAGGTTTCTTCATGGTTGCATTTTTTTTTTGCCATGAGAATTGTTGGGCACATGATAGGTACCCAAGAAGTATTTATGAAATAAATTAATGAATGAATAGGTACTATGGAGATAAGGGTGACTAAGACTTGACACTATGTTAAAGTCTACTAAGACATATATTTACAGCAACAGATAGTATCAGTGTAATTTAGCAAATGTGATGTTAGGTAATTAAAAAGAAAGTGTGTTATGAAGGCAGGGCTAGTTTGATTTGTGTTTTCTGGGAAGACTTCTACATGTTGACTAGGTCACTCATTCATTACCATATTCTTTCATTGAAGAAATATGATTAAGCTCTTTCTTTGTTTCAAATACATTGATCCTGAGGGTATAATAGTGAAAATCACATCAGGGGCCTTGTTCTTGAAGAGCTTTTGTTCTTCTAAAAAAAAGTAAGTAAGTAAGTAAGTAAATAAATAAATAAATAAACAATAAGGAAATATTTGCCAAGGGAGACAAGAACACCCAATGCAGAAAAGACAATGTCTTTAATAAATGATGTTGGGAGAATTGAATATTCACATATAAAAGAATGAAACTACTTCACTATTTATATCACTCAGAAAATTTAACTTGAAATAGATTAAAAACTTAGATGTAAGACCTGAAAAAATAAAAGTCCCAGAAGAAAGCAGAAGCAAAATGCTCCTTGATGTGAGTCTTCACAATAATTTTTTTGGATGACACCTAAAGCACAAGCAGTAAAATAATTAATAAACAAATGGGACTAAATCAAATTTAAAGTCTTCACCACAGCAAAGGAAACCATCAACAAAATGAAAAGGCAACCTATGGAATGGAAAAAACAGCAAATAATATATCTCATAAGGGGTTGCTATCCAAAATACATAAAGAATTCATACAACTCAATAGCAAAAAAACCTCAAATAATCCAATTTAAAAATGGGCAAAGGACCTGCATGGACATTTTTTCAAATAAGACATGCTAATGGCCAACAGGTGCATGTAAAGATCCTCAACATTGCCAGTCTTTAGGGAAATGCGAACCAAAACCACAATGAGCTATCACTTCATACCTCCTAGAGTGGTTGTCATCAAAAGAAACAGAAAACAGGTGTTGGCCAGGATGTGGAGAAAAGGGAATCTTCTGGTGGGATTGTAAATTGGTACAGCCATTATGGAAAACTGTATGAAGTTTCCTCAAAGTAATTAAAAATAAAACTACTATATGATCCAGAAACTCTAGTCTTGTGCACTATATATCAGAAGGAAATGAAACCCACTATGTCAAAGAGATATCTGCATCCTCATATTAATTGCAGTATTATTTATAGTAGCCAAGAGATGGGAACATTGACAGATGAATGGATAAAGTATATATCCAAAGAGTGTGTGTGTGTGTGTGTGTGTCTGTGTGTGTGTGTGTGTATGTTTATAGCCAAAAGATACAAATTTCCAATGATAAGTCCTGGGGATGTAATGTACAACGTGATTACCATATAGATAACAGTGCTTTATGATGTACTTGAAAGTTGCTAAGAGACTAAGAGAGTAAATCCTAAAAGTTCTCACCACAAGGAAAAGGCATTTTTGTTTTCTCTCTCTCTCTCTCTCTCTCTCTCTGTCTTTCTCTCTCTCTGTAGCTTACGAGGTGATGGATGTTAAAACTAAACTTATGATAATTGTTTCACAATATATGTAAGTCAAGCCATGTTTAATGTGTAATGCTGTACACATTAAACATATACAATGCTGTTTGTCAGTTATACCTCACTAAGACTGAAAGAAAAACAGGTAAGGAAGCAAATAGTAAATAGGTAAATAAATAAATATTAAAAATTAGGGAAATAAGTGTTCCTTAGAACAAAAATCTAGAGTTGTCCACGACTCTTCCTTTTTCCTTTTTCATCAATTTAAATCCATCAGTAAGTCATGTGGTATTTCCCAAGCATATTCTGAATTTATATTTTTCTACAATTTCATAATGACCACCCTAGTCAATGATACCATCAAAGTTACTTCTACCTCCAGGTTATTTGCATTTGCTGTTCTCTTGTTGGAATTTGCTTTCTGCATCTTACTGTGTGGGTGATATCTTCTCAACAAGGAGGCCTCAGCTCAAATATCCTTTCTTCATAGGCACCTTCTATTGAAAAAAAACACACTAACCTGCCATTCAGGAATACATTACAATGTTTGGTTTAGTGGTTTTTATTGTTACCTTGTCTGGATTAATAAAATATTTTCCAAAAGACATCACACTCACTTCTCTCTGTTTCCACTACTGTCGTCATGGCCGCAGCTGCCATCCTCTTCAGACGCCAGGCCACAATAGTTTCCACCTAAGAGCCAGGGTAAGCATTAAAATGTCAACTCAGATCATCTGATTTCAGTTACAGTGAAGATGCTAAGTCCACATCAGTTCTAGAAGAACTAGACAGAAAATGAAAACACAATGAAGACAACAACAAGATTTGTGAGGAGAGGCTATTGCAAACTGGTGGGGGTCTGTGGTGGGGAGAGCTGGTGGGGCAGGGAGCAGTCCAGTTAGACTAGGGAGGGAAAACGCTGGAATTCTGTTTTTATTTCTTCCTACTAACTTCCCCCTCTTGCTGTTTTCCTTAAAATAAACAATGTCTGCCTCCAAACTTGCTGAACCAGGCCTCTTGTGCAAGTGTCCCCAACAGTAAAATTAGGTAGCTCAGGGTGCTCTGTGTGTGAGGAGCTGAGAAAAGCTGTTGGCAAATAGTTGACCTGGGCAATTTTTTTCTTTAACTCTCCCTTTTCAAATTCTTAAGCCTGGAGAATTATAAATCTAAAGGGACCTATTGCTAATGACATTTCTTCCTAGAGTGCAAAGAGTGAAGGTTTAAACTGAGGAAATATTTTATGAAGTGGGGAGTAATTGTGGTTTTCTGGTCTCTGGGTCTCTAGATACTAAAGGTCATTGATGACCCTCACTCATACCCCCCAAATTCATTCTAATTAGCATAGATATTAATTTAGATTTTTAAGGCAACACTCTACGTGAAAATATAATGGGATAGTCTCTCCACCCATAAGTTACTGAATGTAAGGAAGTTAAAACTTAGAAGATGAGATTATAATGAAATATTTTATGCTTGCAAGGTTTCAGGAATTTTGCTGGAAAAGACCTACACTGAAAATATTTTTGAATGAAATTCTTAAATAAAAAGAAACAATTTAGGATATATGAGAAGGTATGTAAAATAAAAGTGAGCAAATATTTTAATAAAATGTGTTATTATCATAAAATACATAGAATGAAAAGGAAAAGTACATTCATATTGGTATAAAATTAATTGTATATAATATAATTGTATGTGAACATGTTCTTTGAATATCAAGTATAGAAGAATGAATTTAACAAAAAGTATTCAAGATTTTTACAAGAAAGTATATAAAATTTACTAAGAAATATTAAAAGATAGCCAAGTACATGATAAAATAGACCATATTCACTGAATAAAAGATAATGTCATAAAGATGTCAGTTTTTCCCAAGTTGGTTTTTTCCCAAAAGTGCAAAAGTAGCGATACTGGCAATTTGGACATGGCAAGGTGGATCCATAAAATGCTTACTGAACGTGAAAAGATGAACATTCTTGACTTAAGTTGTAAGGTTTAAGTTAAGAACGAACCTTCTCTCATGATACTGGGAAGAAGTTAAGACCAAGTTGTGCTAGTTTTGGTAATGCACCAAGAACTGAGAAGGCATAACCGACCACAGTGCATGATAAGGTTAGGTAAGGTGATGGAAAAGACTTCTTCAAGAGGAATATCTATACTGACTTTATGTAAGTGTGGCCACTATTATTTGTAATAGCGCTGTTCCATTCCTCATCATCACTGAGGATTTTTTTCTTCTAAAAGGCTCTCTCCATTAGAACGAGGCTGTGTCTTTTAATCTTCACCATTATATCCATAGTAGACACTTGATCAATATTTGTTGAATAGAATAGTTATAAACAGACTGACCACCTAGAACTATTATTCTGCCTCCGTACTGGGTTGCTTGCCTTGCTTACTGGATTGCACTTCTCCTCCATTAAGAGTGACAGAAACTTGTACTCTACGTGGGCTGTCACCCAGTAAATGAGGCCCAACTACTCTTTAGCAACAAGGCTTGTTTTCTGGGTGCTAAATTTTCATTTAATCCTGGCCCACGCACCCTCCCATCAGCAGATTGCTGAGGCAGAGCCCACCTCATACCCAGGTTTTCTTTAATTATGACTGTATTATTCAAAGCTTGGGCCTTTGTCATGCATAGAAATATGGAGATTCCATTTGAAAGCTTTAACCACATTCTTATCTTTAAAGTTACAAAGTCTGTGATTCCTGAAGTGATCTGCTTGGTTTTCTGTGTTTGTATACATGTGTATGTGTGCACACTCACAGACGCTCATGTGCATTTAAGTATGTTCAGTTAGGTCTCAAGAAACTTACATTCTGAAGAGACATAAATGTTCTCGTGACTTTCTCTCAAGCATGGAAATGTACAACACAATGAATTGGGTTATTTTTTCCATAATTAGCATGAGCTAAACCTGAATTCCAGCTTCCCAATGTCAGCTGCAAACTATTAAGTACATTACAGTGTTTTTCCCCTTAAAATAGTATGGTATATTATTTTCACCCTAAAATATTTATGATATAATATACAGGTTGTATTAAATGCTTTCTGCAAAGTTAATTTTTAACCTTGGCTCATTAATAGCTATATCGTTACCGAAGTTGCAATCTTTAGCCCAGTGGGTATTTTCGATACCCACATTCTAGGTAAATACAAAACTTTGGCTGAGAAATCATATAACACCTTAAGTTTATACTGTCATTTAAAATCTTAGGGTATGTTTTATGCACACTTTCTTTTTGATTTTTGTCAAACCAAGATGCATATAATCATGCCATTTGTGTGGGTGGAATCTGGGCTCAGGGAAGTGACATGACTTTATCAAGGTCATGGAGCTAGTGAAATGCTGGGACAAAGCTTCTTCTTTTTCTCAGAAGAATTTTTGCATTTCTTATTTTCCCTAGAAATCCCAGAACCAGGAGTCTAAGGGCCTATTCTTCACTATCCATTCCTGAGATTCTCTGGGCTCTACAATCCCTATTCAGGTAATTTTTTTCATGATGTTGGGACTGACACCTCCAGTTAGAGGTACTGCATTCCTCACAAAGCTAGGCTTGGTCAGAGCTACACTTTTTCTCACTTGAATCAATCAGCAAGTACTTTTTTAAAAAAAGATTTTATTTATTTATCCTTAGAGGGGAAGGGAAGGAGAGAGGGAGCGAAATATCAATGTATGGTTGCCTCTCGTGCATCCCCTGCTGGGATGGGAACTGACCTGCAATCCAGGCATGTGCCCTGGCTGGGAATCGAACTGCGTTGCTTTGGTTCGCAGGCCTGCACTCAATCCACTGAGCCACACCAGCCAGGGAGGCAAGTACTTTTTAAGTATCAATTAGCTATGCCTTGTGAAGGACACATTCAAGTAAGTATGACCCAGAAATTGACATTTGAGAAGCAGGATAATCAAGCAACAAATTATCATGCATGAAATGATGTATAACACAAACGCCATAAGACTTGTATGATCTTAGACTATTTAAAGGAAGAAGGGACCTGTCGGAGACACAGGGAGACAAAGGGACTTATCCAGAGTCACACAGCAAAGAGGCTGGGGCAGGGATTCAGGTGTTAACCTTTTGCCACAGATAATGCCTTGAAGCATACCCTACTAAGTGATGTAGGAAATCAGAAAAAAGAGATCTTATCATGAAGCCTTTCGTAGAAGGTAAAATAAGGTCTACTTTAGAAAGAGAGAGCAATATTTACTTCACATGAAAAGATACAAGTAAAGGCACAGATGTAGAGATGGCATGATGCCTTCTCAAGAGAGGGACAGACACCTGTTGCTAAGGGTCTAGGATGTGCCCAATACCGATGTGAGCATTTTACAAACATCATTTCATGTTATCCTGATAACATGTCTGAAAAAGGGTATTGATGAGGTATTCTTCCTATCCGTGCTTTCTAGTGTACTCACTGGAACTGTAAATTATGCTCATTAGGACAATTAGTATTAAAGATCATTCTTACCTTATCAATGTTCTTTAGTAGCAGCTGTGAATCAGAAAACGTTGCCTTTTCCATTTCTTTTCAGTAAATACAGGGTGGGGCAAAAGTAGATTTACAGTGGTGAGTATGCAAAACTTAGAGTTTATTCTTTAATTATTCTTTATTAATTATTGTATTATTTTCCATACAAACAACTGCAAATCTACTTTTGCATGCAGGTACTTTACAAATTGGTGAGGAAAAAAAATTTTTTTAAATGTAGTGTTCGCCTCAGAAAACTTGAAGTGTAGCAAGAATACAAAAAAAAGAAAAAGCAAATAACCATAATAGAACAAGATTGGGACAGAGAAGGGTTGAGTAGTAAGTACAAAGTGAGTATGCCTCACTGCATGCCAGGTACTCTCAGATATACATTATCTGCAGGCATTATCTCTTTTATCTTCCAACAACCAGCCAAGAGGACCAATGCTGTGCCCCTGTTAAAAAAGAGTAAATTAAATCCGGGAGAAATTCAGAAAATTGCCCTTACTTGCAGAGCTGCAGAAACAGTTAATCTTTAAGCCAGATCTGACTGACCCAAAACCCATGGGTTTTACAGGGTAGACACCCAATAAAAAGTAGTAGTTATAATTTTATCATTTTTTGGAATCTTTGTCTAAATTTTATATCACACATACACATACTTCCCTACTAGCAACTGAAAGCACAATTCAACCACACTAATTTAAATAAAATTTCTACAATTTTCCTAAAGGAAATGATTATTGTGCATTACTTTTTTCTCAGATCCTGCTTTCTTGCCATTGTACCTAGTCTTTTTAAATCTAAGTGGAGAGATAGATCTGTTTTAAGTACTGTGTATAAAGTCTAGCCGGAGGAAAAAGCTAGAGAACAGCAGAAACATCTTAGAGCGTCTCTAAGTGACAGCTTTCTCAGTGGGGGCAACTCGGCCGTGGGTTGAGTACCTAATGCTTTCTTGCAGCTTTCTGTGACTTGGGAGTGACTTCCTAGAGCTGAGGCAATAATAGTGGACACAGACAGTGGTAAGGGCCAGCAGGGGAGGGAAGGTGGGGCCTGGGTGAAGGTAGGCGAAGGTTGGGAGGGATGGGGGACATCTGTAAGTGAAGCTCACGTATGCTTCCTTAAAATCAAGTCAATATAAAAAACAAAGAATGCGATCTCATGTAAGATATATTTAATTAATTAGAAGAATGCTGCTGCCTTCACATCAACGCCACAGCTCATGTTCAGATGAATTTCTGAATCAGGTAATGACAGGTACATATTTTGTGAGTATTGATATTCTGTCATAAATATATCCTTCTCTTTGATTAAAAGGCTCATGTGCCTCTTACCTAAGTGGATGATTTATTACACTCCTTTTGGCAGTTTTAGATGGGTTCTAATTTAATTTTCTTTTCCTGGGAACATGAGTCAGTACTACCTAGTGATGGAACATGCATTTAACATGATTCTATTAATAATACAAACAGGCTCATATATTTTGGATCAAAGCAAGCTTCTTCCATAATTTATAATAATAATTAAGCAAGGATACGTACACTTATATAAAAAGAGCAAAAGATTGATCTTTTTAGAAATTTAAAAGAATTATAAAACCATAATTAAAATAGTGTGTTCCTAGCACATGGACTAACAGATCAAGAAAACAGTATATAAAGTGCAGCATTACATTTTTATCATATTGACTTTCTTTAAATTTATAAATAACTCCTCCATGATATCAGGCAATGAAATGAATCACTCAGTTCAAAAATGAGCAAAGTAAGCATAAAATAATTTATAGAAATGGAGATACAAATGGATTTTTTGAACATGTGAAAAATGTTCGACCCCACTAATAAGAGAATTGCAAATTAGAACACGTAGATTGGAAGGTTTCCTAGCATGCTGAATTGGTATAGGATGGGGAAACAGCCACATTCATATACTTCTTGTTGAAGTGTAGATTGGTATGACTTTATGGAGAGAGCTATACTAAATTTATAAAAATTTAAAAACCCCATTTATTTTCATTCAGCATGTCTTATTCTATTAATATTAAATACATATACTTGCTCATGTCAGAACCAATATATGATGAAGCTTAATCATCATGGCAAGCTTTAAATGATAAAGAGGAGAAATAACCTAATCTTAATGGATAGTGCTTCTCAGTGGAAAACTATGCAGCTGTCACAAAGGTGTATCTGTATGTACTGATCTCCAAAGTATACTGATTACTAAAACTACACAAGATGCATAACAAAGTGCACAATATGCTATAATTTGGGAAAGAAAAAAAACCACTATAAGTATGAAAGCCTTTGGGATGATACATAAGAAATGGACAAAAGTGTTGTTTTGGGAAGGAGGGCATGACGGGAGCTTGAAAGACTTGATGGGAAGTAGACTCAGTGTTAGGTTTTGTACATACACTTATATTACCTATACATAAATAAGTAAGTAAACAAATGATGGAAAAAAATAAGGCTAAACATTCCTGCCTACTCTGTCAATAATCATGCCTGTAGATATAAGTGAGAAATATGATGGTGCATTTCCTATCATGCAGTTGAACTTGGACAACAGTCTTAAACAACCTTAATGTCTGCATAAAGAAGAGTTAAAAAACTAAGATCAACAGGCAATATCTTGGTTAGGAAGACTGGGTTTATCATAGCGAAAACATGTATTAACCCAAAAGCCGAAGTAACTCTGATGAACCCCTCCAGTACCAATAATGGAGGGTTAAAACTGCAGAGGTTGGCATAGCTGGTGTTTCCAGAAATCAGGCTGAATCTGAAGCAGCAGCTGTAATGCATCTACCTGTAGACTGCCGTTTGCCCACTCACTGGACTGGTATGAACTACTTGCTCAGACCTCTTTCGGTCTATCCAACCTCACTGGCTTTGGAGACCCTTGAAAAATGTTAGAGCTGGAAGGATTTTCAAAGATGTTCTGTTCATAACCTTTTTAAATCTAGCAAGGAACTTGATGCGGCAGAGTCTGAGTTTCTTTGGATCGTGAAGTTAGTTAATTATGAAGCCAGGACTAGTTAACAGGTTTACTGGCTTCCAGTTCAGAGCTACATTTGACTTCTTCCTCTTGTTGTGAAGGGCTGTCTTTGTGTTGACTTGGTATACCAAGACAAGAATATTCAACGGGCGGGTGAGCCAGTCAGCGTACAGTTTCATAAGCCTTGAGCACTCAGGACACAGACATGGAAACATAGCCTCTGTTTTACCACTGTTTCTATCCTGTGGGATTGAACTGGGGGGTGGGGGGTGTCTGAAGAGGAGGGTTTTGAGGGGCACTGCTAAGGCAGCTGTGATACTGTATGCCAGTTGGAAGTAATGTTATATCACAATTCTTGCTGCTGCATCCACATAACACTCCTTCTGAGTTAGCTTCCTGGAAGCTTCCAGGGGATGGAATGGCTTTTAGGATCATTGGCACGTCTTTAAGAATTCAACTGTAAAATAATGAAGAAGAAATAAAATTCACATTAATAGGTTGTTATTGTGCACCATGTTCTGTTTCACGCCCAGAGACTCAGTGATTAAAAAGGTACAGTTCCTCCCATCAAAATCCCAGTGACTAACAAGGGAGACAGTTAGGCAAACAAATTGATGGAAAGTGTTAAATGCGCTGTAGAAATTACATCTTCACCATGTACTGTGAACACTGAATGGGGGCTCTAAGTCCCTGGAGACCCGCAGGGGTAAGCCTGGAAATAGACTAGTAAAGGTTTGGTAGAGTGAATGAGCTTGTCGCTAAATCAGTGTTCCAGACTAACAAGGTGCAGGCAATAGCAGAAGCCATGGTGAGAGCATTGATGAAACGAGATATGTTTAAATTCCTTTTTATGAGAATTAAGTTGTTTACTATCAATAGTTATTTTATGCTTACTCTGTGTATAATCAATTTCTTAGAAATATGGTAGATCTTTAATCCCCAGGGTATTCAAAGTGCTGTTGTAAGTCTGTCTATAATCAAATGGGAGTTGTATGTAGGAATTTGTAAGAAAAATGCTCCAGTTCTTTTTCTTCATGTAAATCCATTGTTATATTATTTTTCCAAAAAAAAAAAAAGGCAAAAACACATTGTAAAGAATAAAGAGCTATATCTGTGTATGGACTATGATGATAAGGATGATCATTGTAATGATAATGATGAAGAAAACAGATAATATCTGCTTTGGTTCAATGCAGAAAGGAATTCTTTTACATATGATCAATTTATTGGAAAATAAAGACTGCTTCTCTGTTAGCTAAAACCCTGGAAAGAGCTGCTGTCAATAGAAAATAACCCGATACTGTGTTGACATATCAGCATGAACTGAAAAGCAGATAGGTGACTTCCACTGGTGTCTGAGAGTTGGGAATAGCAGCACTGACAGTTTCACTAATACCTCTATTTCTTCAAGCAAACATGTAATAAAAAGATGGCACAGTTGGAGGTTTTGTCCTTAGTTGTGAATAGAGCCTGGCCTTTTTGAAATAATAGGAGTAAGAAGTTATAATAGCCAATGCGATTGTGTGCATATTTGTGTGTGAGTGCACGTGCATGTGTATGTTCACACATTATACATGCACACATACACACATAGATTGTGTGAAAATGTATCCACACTTACCAACATCACACACTTGCACTGACTCATATCTAATGTCCTATCTGCAAGTGTCTATCATATATCCTTCCAATCTGTGAATATTTGTTCTCTTTTCTAATGATACTGGTATATTTATTTGAGCCAAGGTATATTAACATCATACCAGAAACTAATGTTATTATGTCACTGATGTGGTATTCACAAAGAAAACATCAGGAATGACTAATACCTAATGTAGTAAATGCTGCTTATAAATTCATGAGTTCACAAAAATTAAACTTGCTCATTTGAATGATTTAACAAAGGACATGAATTGGAAATAATTCTCCCCCACCGTTTTAATAAAATTATTTCAATGAATAGATTTTAATGATTTTGGGGTACTATCAAATATTTTTCTCACAAATATAAATGGATACCAAGCTACATAATAGTTTTGGATTTCTGTTTATTTTCTCCTTTATTAATTACAGAGAGTTAAGGTATGATAAAAAGGATAGATGGAGAAGTGGATTAGCTCTAAACAAACATATGTCCAAGAAATGTTGTGGGTCATTGGGCTAGACTTTCACCTAGATACCAGAATTAGCTAGGAAAATAAGACAGATAATACTAGGCCTTAGATTTAGTTTTTTTATTTTACAGAGGCATATAGATAAGGCTGGCAAGAAAAATATACCCATTACAAGTTGATCAAATATGGATTAAGGGAGATATTGGTTATTATATAAACAAGACCAGAGATTTTCAACCATTGTCATCTTATGGCGCCCATAAGCTAATTGCTAAAATTCTCTGGCACAGTAAAATAATATATTCTATTTTTTGCCAATCTGAGAAAAATAGGTCTAATTTTGATTTATTTGTACTTGACAACTACTCTTCTGTTGGCTGTTGTCATTTTTTAATTTGACCATTTAAGAGAAAATAGGTCAGTGCCCCTGAATAAATAGTCATGTATTGCATATTTTAAAATTCTTGTGGCACACCAGTGTGCTACACACACTTGTTGAAAATCACTGAACAAGAGCATTTCACTGACATTAACAGAGCATAGCTGAATGTAGGAGACCATTCTGCATCGTGTGGGCCCAGCCCCGCGTGGCAAACATTTACTGCAAAGTAACTTCCTAAAATCCAATGTAAACCTTCCAAGGATGAGTGTAACCAGTTCCACCACTTTTGCCTTTTCATTTGCAAATATCCCTCTTCTGTGATGTGATTAGAAGCATTGGCTCCTTTGTTGTCTGTAAAAGGTAACCCCCTAAAGTGAACCTGTGCACAGTAAATGAGGACCATCTTGTAAAGTGCTGAGAAACCCAACAAAGGCTGGTCACGGCAAGGGCCTCGGCTTTTGCTCCCCTTGAGAGAAAAGCCAGGCTGTCCCTTTTCCTCCACCGGACTCGGTAGTTCCTGTGAATGTCTCATTTCATCTGTAACGACGTGGATACTGCAGACCAGTGTCCGCATCAGTTGAACCTGATGGAACTGGGACCCAAGTGCCAGGAACTAATTCTGCACCCCCCGACCCCTGCTCCATGCACTCACCATGGAGGAGCCTAGGAAACAGAGGGGATACATTTGGGGTGAGATATAAAGGACCTTCAGAATTTAAAGGGAAGACTATTCTATGGTAAGGAAATAATAGAATGAAAAGGAGACAAATAATTATGGGAAGGATAGCCTGCTGTTGGGCAGACGATCTGGAAGTTTAAATGCATGTATTTTGGTCTAAGTTGATGGCTGTGAGCATGGAGAGAACATGAGTGTATGAGATGTCATGATATGAGTAACGTGGGAGTAGATTTATTTGGCTTAGAGCCCTAGCTCTGCTCTGCTATGATAGTGTGTCCTAGCACAAGCCATTTGTTTTCTTTAAGACATAGCTCATCTTCAAAATGATAGCTTATTGAAGGACATCATTAAAAGAATGTGACCATTGGTTAAACAACAAGCTGGACCTAGGCAATCAGAGAGGCCCTTCAACCCCTCCCCTGTCCTTGGAATGTACTTTCCAGCTGCCATTCTCGCAGCCAAAACTATTTCCAAGGACACAGTCTTGAGAGAATAATGTGGTGTTGAGGCCACCTGAATTGGGTCCATAACTGAACCTAGTTAAGGACTCTATGTAAACTTTTGACAGGCAGGTGAGGAGATCTACTTGTCTTGCAGCCACCTAAGACAACCCTTGTTTGTAAATTCCCTTGCTTATTAAATCTACCACCTACCAACCCGGGAAGTTTTCCATTATTATTTTTTCCCAATAGGTTATTATTTCCTTGCCCTCTCTGTTTTTCTTCCAGCACCCCCATGATACGAATGTTGGTATGCTGTAGTTGTTCCAGAGACTCCTTATACTGTCCCCCTCCCTTTTTTTTAATTCTTTTTTTCCTTTTATTGTTTGCTTGGGTGTTTTCTACTTCCTCTTCTTCGAAATCATTGTTTTGATCCTCCGCTTCATCTATTCTACTGTTGATTCCCTATAATGTATTATTCATTTTAATTATTATATTCTTCATTTCTGACTAGTTCTATTTTACTTTTTCTATATACATTTTTTTTACCTTTCTTATACCTTTGTTGAAGTCTCACTGAGATCATTGAACATCATTATAACCAGTGTTTTGAATTCTGAATCTAGTAGTTTGCTTATCTCCATTTATTTATTTCTTCTGGAATTTTGTTCTATTCTTTCATTTGGGACATGTTTCTTTGTTTCCTCATCTCGGTAGCCTCCCTGTGTTTGTTTCTATGTATCAAGTAAAGCTGTCACATTTCCCAATCTTGGTAGAATAGCCTTTCGTAGTACTGTTCTATGGGGCCTAGTGGCACAGTGCCTGTGGTCATTTTATCTGAATGCTCCAGGTGTGCTCCCCTTCCTGTATAGGCTGTGTACACCCTCCTATTGTAGATGGACCTTGATTGCTGTTGGTATGTCAGTGGGAAGCATGAGGACTGGCTGTGACCACCTTTGAGGACAAGCTGTGTAGGGTCTTACCCCTTGGAGCAGGACTCACTTCATTGGGGCTCTAATGCCTGCTGAACTCACCCCTTGAATATGTCACTTGTGGAGGTGGTTGGGTGGTGCTCTGGTGTAGTCTTAAGCTATCTACTGGGTGGGCTGGCTCTGGGGCCTCCCAGAGGTGCAGGCCAAGGTCAGCTGCCACCTGTGTACTCACTGGAGCCACCTGGCACGAGCTACAGAACAATCTTCAGAGAGCTGCTACTTGTGCTGTGGTTGGATGTGCCCAGGAGAGTCCACATTGCAAACCTAGGTTGGCTGTCACTAATGCCAGACTTGAGGCCACTTAGCAAGAAGCAAGGGGTACACAGAAGCCAGATACTGCTTGTTTGGGACAATTTAGGTCTTCCACTTAAGATGGTGGAGTAGGCCAGTGGTGTTCTTACCTCCTGCCACAATCACATCAAAATTATAACTCAACTACAGAACAACTGTCATTCAGCACTGTCTGAAATTTAGTTGCTCAGAAGACCTATAACTAAGGATATAAAAGAGAGGCCACATTGAGACTGGTAGGAAGGATGGAGACACAGAAATCAGGCTGGTCCCACACCTTTGTATGGCAGTTAGAAATCAGGAGTGATATCTGAGCTTTAGGGATCCCCCCTGAGGAGTGAGGGGGTTGCAGCCTCATACCAGGTCCTCCAGCCCAGAGTTCCCGTGTGGGGTAAAGAAGTCTCCATATCTTCTGCCTGTATAAACCAGTGGCATTGCAGCTGAGTGAGACACAGGGCTTCTGGAATACCAGATATTCATTTTAAAGGACCTGCATACAGACTTATTTGGACTTACTCACTCTGAGCTCCAGTGCTGGGGTAGCAGCAGCTTGAAAGGGGCCAAGGACACATAGGTTGGAACTTAATTGAGCAGCAAGGGCTGGGAGGCAGCTTTCTCCAGACAGAAGTAGTGGCGGAGGCCATTGTTCCTTTGCTGAGTCCTCCCCCAACAGAGCAGGCTGCTGGGCTCCATATCTGAGTCTCCATCAATGTGGATCACACTGTTTGCCCTGCCCTGGTGATTTCCTCAGAACCCCAGCCCACCCAACTTGGGGGCCATTCTTGCAGCTTCCAGTGGCTTTTCTATAAATACAGTTTGCCTTGGCTCAGGCTGTGGACTACCGCCTTACGAATCTGGAGTGGCTTGCCTTTTTCTGCATTCTCACCACACCTTCCATGTCCTGGGTCCAGTTTTAGATTTCAATTGGGAAGCTCCCAATATTTTGAATGAGCATATTTGTGTTACACTATTTTCTAAGTTCTGTCTGGCTTTGAGGCAAAGTCGGTGATACATGCCGTTGAAATCCTTACTGTTGGACTTTGTGATGAAAAGAGTAGAAGGATAAAGGAAAGAGAAAAGTCTAAAATCATACTAACATCTCCAGCCTACTTTTATATATTTAGAAATACAGACTTTTTATATTAAAAAACAAAACAAAAACAAAAACGGGTTGTGTTCAGGTCAGTGCAACTCTAAAAATCTTAAGTCTAGAGTGAGATATATGTTTAATCTGTTTCAGAAAGGTAAATGCTGATCATAACTTTCATGTATATATTATTTATATGTATCTGCGATAAAGCTGAAGTGAGAAGTTAGGTGTTTTGGGTTTTTGTTTTGTTTTGTTTTGTTATGGGTAAGAAAAAGTTGTTATGTGTCACTTATGATAAAATGTTTCTGTTATGCTATGGAAATTGATGGTGGACTTCAGCAAACCTGATTCCCTGCTTTGTGAAAAGGGAAATAATAATAAGAAGAAAGATCTGTTAGTAGAATAAGTAAGTCCAGTGCTATGGGACTCACTAAATTTAATTGCCTCCAGGAAAAAAAGCAAATTTTACTTTTCAGCATTAGTTTCACAGTTCCTAATCATGGTGGACTTCTACAGGAGGAAGAAATGAAATGGTGTGCATGACAAAACTTACATTTTAAATAAACATGCTCATGGTAGAGGGATCTACCATGAATTTAAGATCTTAAATTCATTTTCTTCATCATGAAGAGAGAGACTATGTTTTTTTTAAGATTTTATTTATTTATCTATAGAGGGGAAGGGAAGGAGAGAGGGAGAGAAATATCAACATATGGTTGTCTCTCGTGCGTCCCCTGATGGGAACTGGCCTGCAACCCAGGCATGTGCCCTGACTGGGAATCGAACCATGGTTGTTTGGTTCGCAGGCCCGTGCTCAATCCACTGAGCTACACCAGCCAGGGCGAGAGAGACTATGTTTATGGCCATATATAAGCTCTACATGTTCATATCAAAAATATGCAATAGGGTATTTATGCTACATATTCATTACTTTTTGAATGAATGATTGCAAAATTTATAAAACTGATATCAATTCTTAATTTAAAAAATGTTTGTGGGAATTATCTGTACAGATACATATTAGCTGTGCTTTATTCCATTGTGAATGTCAACATTTATTAATTTACTTTTTTTAATGAGCATCTAAATTGTTTCCATTTTTAAAGTATTATCCACATGACCATTCTTATTTATATCTTCATGGAGACGGGTTTTAGGGTTTCTCTATACATCTGCAGGTGCC
>PVKM010017038.1:0-26354 GCA_004027735.1 Carollia perspicillata
TTTTTAATTTTTTGGTCTTCCTTTTTTCCAGCACCCGTTGATTCAGATGTTGGAACATTTAAAGTTGTTCCTTAGGTTACTAAACCTCTCCTCTTCTTGTGAATTCTTGTTTCTTCATTCTGTTGTGGTTGAATGTTTCTTCCTTCTGGTCCTCACTGTTGATTTGAGTCCTGGTTTTCTTCCCATCACTGTTAGTTACCTGTACATTTTCCTTTATGTCACTTAGCATAGCCTTCATTTTTTCATCTAATTTGTGACTGTATTCAACCAATTCTGTGAGCATCCTGATTACCGCTGTCTTGAACTGTGCATCTGATAGATTGGCTATCTCTTCATCGTTCAGTTGCATTTTTTTTCTGGAGCTTTGATCTATTCTTTCATTTGGGCCTTTTTTTTTTTGTTGTTGGTCTCAGCGTTCCTGTTTGGTCGCAAGGGGTGGAGCCTTAGGTGATCACCAGGGCTGAGCAACCCAGTCGCCGGGTTGTGACGCCATATGTGGGGGAGGGGTCCGAGAGGGAACAATGGTACTTGCTCCACTCTGCTGGTTTCAGCCACTTCCCCCCTTCCCACAAGCAAATTGGGCCCTTCTGGTGCTGATTCCCAGGTGAGTGGCTTGTGTATGTTCTAGGACCCTGTGGGTTTCTTCAACAAACTCTCCTGTGAGGCTGGGAGTCTCTCCTGGAAACTCAACCCCCACAGGTATTTTCAATCAGCGGTTTGAGGCTTTATTTCCCTGCAGCGAAACCCTGGGTTGTGCAATCTGTGTCTCTCCCCAGTTGTTCCTCCCGGTATATCAGCTTGGGAATGTGGGACTGCCCAGTCCACAATCCACTGCCTCGCCTGTCTGCTAGCCACAGCCTTGCCGAAAGTCCTCTGAGCCTAGCTGCCCATCTCCGCCCCTCCTACAGGTCAGGATGAATATGTCTTCTTTAACTCCTTGGTTGTCGGACTTCCATACAGTTCGATTTTCTGGCAGTTCTGGTTGTGTTTTGTTTTTAAATTTGTTGTTGTCCTTCTTTTGGTTGTGCAAGGAGGCACAGTGTGTCTACCTATGCCTCCATCTTGGCTGGAAGTTTAAGAAAATTATTCTTGATATTCCACTGCTTCCTGTGGCTCATTCTGACAAGAAATAGAGAGAGGCTCTCCTTACCTGTTTAATATCAATATATTTGCTTTAATTGAGAAGAAAAAACATTCTGGGTAAAAAAACTTGTCTCCAAATATCTCTTCATCTCCATGGTAACAGAACTCCTGATTTTTAAACTGAGTATATGGTTGCCTAAAATAAAATCTACATTTCCCAGCTTACCTTGCAACTAAGTGTGGCCATGTGACTGAAAGTGATAGGTATACTTTTAGCTCCTATTCTCAAAGGAATGTGCTTTTGTTTCTTCCCTGCCTTTTGACTGCTTCTGGAATATGATGACAGCTGAAAGTCACATTGGCCTACCACATGAGGACAACACACTAGAAATGGCAGAGTTCCTGAATGCCTGAGTTCCTGGATTGAGTAAATCAAGAAAACAACCATTCCAGGATTATCCATCTGGCCTGTTATGTGAGGGGTAAACTCTATTGTTTAAGCTACTACTATTCTAGCTCTCCTTCTGTATAATTTAATCAATTTTCTGACATTCATTGGGGAATCACAGGATGGCAACAGTTGGCAAAGAATAATTCTTCCCTGCCCACTCAATGGTTTAACAAATAAACATGTTTCAGCTTAAAACCTTGGGTGGGTGATTTGCTTGTATAAAAAGTCAAACCTAGTTTCTGATATACAAAGGCTATCTAGTTTAAAATGATTACTGTTACAGCTCACTCCCTTAATCTTGTTTCCCTCCAGTTCCATTCAAACACACAAGCATATATTCATATGCATACTCACACTTATTTATCATGGCATCTCACCTGACATTTGAGCAGCCAACCGGATGTCAAGTTAAATTAGACAATGAAAACTATGCGACTATGACTACAAGTCATAGTTTTTTGAAATTGCAAGTCATGCAATTTCATAGCATGAAATTGATAGTTTCATACATTTATACTCACTTTGAGTGGTGTCACTTTTTATAACCTAACCTACAACTGCATCTTTGAAATTGGCTTTTGTCTGCATTTTGTAATGTTTTATGAAAATTTAATGTACCATATTATCTTGTAGGAAGTAGTTTAAAATATTCATCCATTGAATGGTTCATAATTTCAAGACTGCCAAAAGAAACATAACTTTCATATTGTATATTTGACTTTGAAATTTCTATAGCTCTATATTCTCAATACCTTAAACTTATTCTGTATTTTCGAGCATCCTCTACCTTCTGTCCTGCCTCACAGGAAAATGTCTCTCTACCAAGATTAAGAATAAGAATAACTTCACCCATGTCCTTGAGTGAATCCTTATCTGCCTGTAACTCATCTCTTTCTTATCAGCTCTTTCCTTCTATCATTCTCTCGGTTTTGTTTGTTTTTTTGTTTTCTATATTAAAAACACACACAGATAAAAGTCTTTCTTTGGACCCTGGCATTTCTTTCATGTATTTCTCTGCTTTCTTCAGACATTATTATGCAAAAATGATTATCATCAGTGTTTTCATTTTCTCACTTCTCATTTACTCTCTTACGTTTATCATTCTGATTCCATCTCTAAAAAGGTTACTAAAATTGCTTCCAAATGATAAATCACCTAAATCCCCAAAGACATTTACTCAGTCTCCACTCTCCTTGACTTTAAGCAGGAATTAACTCTGTTCATGACTTTTAAAAAATTTCATATATTTTTGTTAATCTCTTAGACCTCTTTGGCTACTCTTTCGCCTTTGCTGGTTTTCTTCCTCTCAATTCTATGTGTAGTGGAAATGTATTGTTTTGACCTTCTCTTGATAATATTTTTTAAGATTTCTTTTAAGAAAATACCTCCTTCCACATTTTGTCTTTGCACTATTTGATTTACTACAACTTTGTTTTTTTTTTCCAAATTCTCTGCCTTACCATTTATTCTAATGAATTCTCTCCAATTTGCTCCCATAAGTCCTTGCTCCTTGAACCCTTTGTCTTGCACCCACCAACCCTGCTTCCTCTCTAGACTTGCTGTACAAACTTCTTCCAGGTTTTTTCTTTGCCATTTTCTAGGATTGGTGCATCTTTTCCAGCATTCCATGGTTTTTACTTTTTGCTCTTATTTTTCCAGAGTATATGGTTGAGTAAGTTCTTAAAAGATCACATGAGAGGAAATATTCTGCAGTTCTGCATCCTTGCTCATCTGAAAATACCTTTATTTAGCCCTTGTACTTAATTGATAATTTTAATGAATATAGAATTCTAGATTTAAAAATCATCTAACATTAAAACTCCGAAAGTTTTCTGTCATTGTCTTCTAGTATACAGTGTTGCTGATAGGCCTAATTATTCCTTTGTTGATAATATGTCTTTTATATTTAGAAGCTTAAGGATTATTATTATTATTATTCTAGTTTTTGTTCTTGATATTACATAAGTTGTCTAAGTATGAATCTATTTTCTGGTACACTGTAGTCTACTCAATTTGAAAACTTTTCTTCTACATTCTAAAAAAACCTCTTACAATTAAGGTTTTTTTCACTTTTATTTTTTAAAATCTTTCTTCCACTAAATGTTGGTCTGCTAAATTGGCTCTCCATGAATCTTTTCTCATACTTTCTTTTCTTTACATATGCTATATTTTAGATTTTTTTTGCTTTTACTTCCATTGAATTTTTTAATTTAAGTAATATGTAATATGTAAAGTAATATGTAATATGTAAGTAATATGTAATATGTAATATGTAAGTAATTTAAGTAAATTTAACACTTTACAAGTGTTTGTTTTGTAAGTATTTCAGATTTCATTCTATAGCTGCCCCTTTTTCAGAGTACCTTGTTTGTGTAGTATCTATATAATGTATTCTGAATACTGAAGTATATAAATTGCAGTGCTCTTTACCTGTTCTTTTATCTCATAAATTACATTTGCTTCCATTAGAGAAGCAAATGCAATTTATGATGGAATTTTATCTTTTTCATAGTGGTTATTTGCCTGTTGACTCATTTTATGTTCATATATATGTAAAAAGAACTGATCATTGATGTGGTTTTCCTTTGCTTCTTCTAGTAGGTAGGATGGATTCAGTTCTAGTAGCCAGTTCTGTCTTCTATATGAGAATTGTGAATAAGTGGCTGGGTTGGTTACAACAGGGACTGGAATATCAAATATCAGGTTTCACTTTAGAATGAATAGGCAAGTAGCTGGTTCTCTGTATGGTGGCCCTAAATGCCAGAATAAGAAGAGACAGACTTATAGAGAGAAGTCTAACAGCCCAGGCAGGGGGTGGGGAGTGGTGGTCGTGGTGGGTGGAGGTTGCGGGGTAGAAGGTTTGAGCAAAAACAAAAAAGGACTCATAGACAGAGACAACAGTGTGGTGATTGAGGGGTGGAGGGAAGGGAGTGGGTGGAGGTAGAAGAGGGTATAAGGTGGACAAATGGTAATGCAAAAAAATACAACAAAAAAAGTATTGAAGTAAGAATGGTTTTACTCTGTGTTGTCAATACAAAAGCTTTCACCTCCTACTATTTGTGCAATTAATTTAGAAAAGGCTTTGGGTCGTCTTTCTGTTTTTGGCTGGCGGCAGATGTCTTTGCCTGTTCTCGGCATGTGTGAATGAAAGAAGTAAGTGTGCATGGTGATTGATTCAATTGTGCTAAATTTAGAATGTTATCCCCATATTCAGCCCTTATTCTCATTTCTGTTCTCTGCTATGCCTCCAGTTAATTCTTTTGTAGCTTCTTCACTGTTTTGGGGTATTATTACTAATGAAACCACTTCTGTTAGTTTTGTTTTCCAGGAAACTGTTGAAATTTCACTTACTTTTCTTCCCTTCTCCATCCACAATCCTCCCCTTCACATAAGCACACACACGCAAACACATACCTTGACTCTTACTTATTCCTTGGTTTTCTCCTTCCACATTTTTATTTCAGTAGGTCCCGGACAGAATAGCAGGCACATTATATGCTAAAGCCACCGTCTTGAATGGTAACCCAAGTTTAACTCTCTGTATTTTATGAAAGAGTTTATTTTATTTTGCCATCTGGGTAAAATAAATTGCAGAATCCTCCCTAGATGACTGTCCTTTGGTAACATAACCATTTCTATGACATTTTTATACAAAGGGAATTAGAATTACTTTCAGAGTAATGGGAGGAACTCACATTTCTTTGTTTGGTATCCTAATAATCAATAGTGTCTGCCATGGTAATAACCTAATATTTTTCCTTTCCAAGATCATTTATTAAAAACATTAGGGAAGCTTATTTTAGAATTGAATCTTTTAGTAATCAGCATCTCTGAGAGGTTAGGTGTCAACTCTAGATAAAAAACTGCACTGGGTCCCAGCCAAGATGAAATTTTAAGACCCAACATAGCAAAGTGGGGTACAGAAGATGTGAGGACAATGGACTGAGAACAGGAAAAAGAAAAGCCTAGAAACTGAAGCTGTTGGACATTGGTGAGGGGAGCCCACCTAGTGGATGGACATTCATACTAGAGGAGGTCCTAAAGAGACTGAGGGACTGGAAAGGAGTCTGGAGTTTGTCAACCCTTCTTGACAATACAAGGTGGAAAGGCTGACAATAAATGGCTAATATGCTAAGAATGATAAAATATTGAGATGAAAAGAACCATAAACATAGATGATTTTATTGAACCACTGAAAATATTTGGTAAACACTTTTTACTTTGAGATTTTTTTGGTTTTGGGACAATTTTGAGATAATTAAGGCACTCTTAGTCAAATGATCTACTTTACTTATAAGAGTTCATGTTGTGTACATATTCTTTTATAAACTATTTATTCAATTGTACATGTTGATATATCCCTATATCAAGTGATACAGATTCATGTCATACTTTTTGAATGCTGACATTCCATATAATTTATTTAAATCTCCCATTGAAGATTTTCTTTGTTTTTAAGTACAATGAGTTTTAACTGGTCACCTATCCACCCATTAATTTCAACCTAACCTACTCAGTATTGCCAAGATAACTTTATAATCCAGTTTTGTAACTGTCAAATCCTGACTGCCTACTGCACTAAATTCCTTAAATTGAAAATTGAGTTTCCTTACTCATTTGGATAGTTTCTATCCAATTTTAACAATTATTATTATTGCTTTCTAACAAGAACCTTTCCTTATAGACAAACATGTTACTATCATAAAATGCATCTTCAGCCTTGTTTCCTTGTGCTTGCTCATGGCATACTTTCTGGGCAGTCTTCCTTCTCCTCACTAGGAATCTTATCAGACTGTCTTTCCATTAGTATTTTAGTTCATTGAAGTACATTTCTTTAGTCAAGACTAATAGAAATGGTGCAAGCCATCTATTTTTAAATTATCTAGTAGCTACATTAAAAAGGAAAAATAAACATGTTAATTTCAATACATTGACCCAATATATTACTTCAAAATGTGGTCAATATAAGAATTAAGATACTGTATTTTACATTTTTTTGTACTAAGTCTTCAAACTCTGGTGTATATTTCACACTGAGTGCATGTGTCAATTCAGACTACCCACATTTCAAGTGTAAATAGCCATATTTGGCTAGGGGCTACCCTCTCTGGACAGGGCAGTTCTGGACATAAGTCTGTTTTCATTTCCTCCCCCTCTCTTAATCCTCTGGAACTGTAATGAGAACAATCTATCATGTGAATCCCAGTATTTATTGTTAGTATCAATCATTATCATATGGCCTCCTTGCATCATTTACCTTTTGATGCACTTGTCTCGTCTTATAAGCCAACCTGCAAATTTTTTTAAGGCTGGAACTATGTACTGATTGGATCTCAAGATTTGAAGTAGCTTTAACAAAACCATCAACTAATTCTTCTCTTGATGTATGGCTCCCCTGCACCTATTCCTTTTTAAGTAAGCCTTAAAAGTGGTTAGGGCTTGCACCCATCGTAAGGCAGACAACTTCTCTGGCTAGTGTTAGGAGGGAATCGTCAGGAGCCAAAATCTGTTTCTCTTAAGTCTGCACTTCTTGAGACCACATGAATCTATGTCACGCATAGGAGCCTTTACTTATTTGGGAGATAGTCCCAGAAGCTTTTTCTCTTCCATAAAAATCCTCCGAGTTCAATCACTACTTCTTTATTTATCATCTTTTTGAGTTCCCATCATTTTTGCTCTTCTCTGAAATAATTCCTACTTGTTTAAGGTCTTCTTAAAGTGCTCGATCTAGAACTGAACAGAGAATTCCAGGTGTGTTCTGGCCAATGGAGAGTGTCCCTGGATCACTACTGGCTGCCTCTCTACACAAACCAAAATTCAATTAGGTCACAAGACACATTTCTTATGAGAAGAGAGATATAAGAGAAAAATGATGCCACAACACTTTATTACCTCATAACATCTTTGCATACCCAGTTTTTAATCCAGAACTATATACACATACACTGCACAGATCTTAAGGTTTGTTAATTTTCCTGAATGTCGCCTTCGTGCCTTTTCATTTGAACCTGAGAATCCATAGGCATTTCGTTTTTGATGGGGTGGTCCAGCCAAAAGGCCAACTGGCAGAAATAACTTGAAGACAAGTAAACAGACTCCGGGAAGCTTAAGAAGAGCGGGACTTGAAACCGGGGAACCGTGTATAAAGTATCCAGCAGCCTGAAGCTCTGGCTGGAGATGATGACGGCAATTGCCCAGTTCTTCATAGATATTCACTGCTCTTCTCTCCCTTGCCTTTAAAAGGAATTATTTTCTCCCTGTCCTCCCCTTACAGACTAGGGCGGGAGGAAAATTCAGCCGATTCAAGTAATTGCAGGGGAAAACACTCTGACAGCAAGCGGGAGACGATAAGCCTCAGCGGTCTGGGTCACATGCCAGGCCACGGAGTCCTGGGAACACTGGTGCCGGTGCCGGTGCCAGTGCCAGTGCCAGCGCCTGCGCCTGTCCTAAACACGCCCTAGCCTCAGGCCGGGTCCTGCCCAGCTCTGAGCTGAGTGGACAGGAGGCGGGGCCTCCTCACGCAACCCCGGAGGGGTGGGGCTGGGGGAGCTACGTGTATACGTTGGCGCCGCAGCAGGCCTGTGACGTGTGGCCTGCGCCTGCTCCGCCCCATTCCTACTTTCCGGGTTTGTAGGTCTGTCGGGCGCTGGGCGTGTGGCCACCCTCGCTTGTCGTGTTCTGTTAATTGGGAGCGACTCTGGGGAGCCCGGTGCAAGGTGTGGACGAGGGCTCGGAGGTGCTCTGACCTGCTAAACGCTCCCCACTCGGAGTGGCAAGTAAAAATAAAACATAAAGGGAAAGAGGCGTGGAACCGAAACTGACTGAGGGATGGGAATCGTGTGAGCCAGGGCAGAGAGGTGAGGAGGTGGAGATCGGAGAAGGGACACCCCAGCCCTGGGAGGCTGGCGGGAGGCGGGGGCTGCGGGGTGGGCACCTCGACCGGGGTGATCCTCAGTTAGCCTTGGAGGGAAGCCCCAAGCTGTCATCCCTCTTCTGATCTCCGGACTAGTCCGGGACCTCCGACAGTCGAACCATTCTTGGAATTTGTCCGTGGGGGTAGGGATCAAAAAAATGAACTGAGCCACGTATTGCCCAGGGGTTAAGCCACAAGGTGATCACAACGTGGGATGATTTTTCTTTCTTGTTCGTGGGTAATTTGTTTTCATTAGTTTTTTTCCCCTTTCCAAAGTCTTGGTAACTTTTTTGTATTCACGTAGATTTTGGGAGAGAAATATGCTTCCTTGTATTTTTTTACCCCTGCATTGAAAAGTAAATAGACTGGGTAGGGAGTTGACCGTGGTGAATTTTGCGTGAATTTAGCAATCAAGTAATCTAAAATGTGATTTTGAAGTAGATGTGTGTACGCGCGCGCTCTCACCCTAGGTACATGGGAAGTAATTTTAAATAGGCTTCTTATCACAGACTGATTTGTTCATTGAGAGCAGTGTGTTCGTGTATTTTGCTGTTCTTTGGTTCAAAAGGATGACTTTAGTGGTAGCTAAAAGTTTGATATGAATGAAATCACATGTACAATTCTAACTAGTAATCATATTTTCTGTCCTTCTTTCCCTAAGTGAGATAAGATTGAATAGCTGATGTTTCCACACCAGATTGCGTGTTTCATAGATTGAAATTATTCTGATTTTCAGTGTTGTCGAAATTGAGATTTCCGCTTTTGATTCTACACTGGGTCGTGCTATTCATCTTTTATTTTTAATTATAGTTATAATAATAGTCTTGCATTAGAAAAAGACTTCCTAGGAATGCCAATCAAACATAGGGCTAAATAATTTTATTTGAGTGGATTTATTTTTCATGGTTTAGCTTTCTTGATCTCTGCTAAACAGTTTTCTTTTGCAATTAATGTTTTCTAGCATTTTCAAAGACTTTTTAGTCATTTTGAAATTGTCAGTGTTACTCAGTTGTGTATAGCTAAGAAACATGGCATACATATATGATAAAGGAAAACTTATACTCCATTCCAAGAGAGGAATTTTTTTAAAAGATATTTATTTATCTGTAGAGGGGAAGGGAAGGAGAGAGGGAGAGAAATATCAATGTATGGTTGCCTCTCATGTGTCCGCTGCTGGGAACTGGCCTACAACCCAGGCATGTGCCCTGACTGAGAATCAAACCACCATCCTTTGGTTCGCAGGCCTGCACTCAATCCACTGAGCTACACCAGCCAGGGCCCAAGAGAGGAAATTCTTGCTAACTGATGAGACAAGTTGTCTTTTTAGAAAGTTTTTTTACTTTTTTGAAAGTGAATAAAATGCCCAACAGGCTAATCAGATGGAACAATATAAAAATGTTAAATTTTGCTCTTATTTATAATAGAAATAAGTATGTCTACATCTTGATTTAAGAAACTTAGCTATAAAATTCTACATAAATGATTTATAAGAAGAAATTAATCTGAGGGTGATATTCAGGGTTACAAAAGTAATTTCAGTACATCCTTTCCCAGTGTGCATGCCTTTCTAAAATAAGACCTTTTTTTTCTTTTTTTATTGAATTTATTGTGGAAACATTGGTTAATAAAATTATATAGGTTTCAGGTGTATAATTCCATTATACATTGTTTGTATATTGTACTGTGTGTTCACCACCGCAAGTCAAGTCTCCTTCCATCACCATTTATACCTCCTATAGTATCTTCTACCTGCCCCTACCCATTTTCCTTTTGGTAATCACCATACTGTTGTCTTTCTCTATGAGTGAGATCTGCTTTGGAGACTCACTAAACAGTTGCTTCTGAGCATTCTTTAATGTGTGAAGGAAACTTTGCAAAAACATTATTTCTGCATTTCCGGTATTAGAGTGGTAAGGAATAACCTAGAAATCATTTCTGGAAATCTGTACATATCAGTGTTCTAAGTACACATCAGCTGAACAAATATTTATTTAGTTCCTTGGCACAGACCACAAACCATACCAGGGAAAAGCAAGATATACACTATGTTTGCATTCTCAGATTATAATCAAGATGCTGGCTTTGAAAGACTGTTCAGTGAATTCACTTCAGGCAAGGAAAAATACTAATGTATGGCCAGTGAATGCTCCTTTGACCAAGCCAAAATTAGTAAAAATAGAAGCTTTTCACTTATTAAGAAGTAAAAAATTTCGTATCCTTAGTTACTGGTTTTGGCCAAAAGCTTGGGGAAAAATGAGTTATTAGGGAGTTTGAAGAGTGACTTACTTTAGTTTTTCAGAATTCTTCTGTTTGTATTTATTAGAAACAGAACAATGGAAGAAATTTTGAATTGCTGAAATTTTGAATCCAGTGGATATTTTACCACATTTCTTGACATCATTTGACATTTTTTGTTTTTTCCTAAATTTTTTTTAATCCTCACCTGAGGACATTTTTTCATTGCTTTCAGAGACAGAGAGAGAAAGAAGAGAAACATCGATCGTTCACCTCCCATTCATTACCGCCTGTACCTGCCTGGGGATCATACACTGTCCTGACGAGCAATTGAACCTTCAACCTTTCAGTTACTGGACCGCACTCGCATCTACTAAGCCATACTGGCTAGGGCCATACCTGTTTCTTAAAACCCCTTCTTCCCTTGGTTTTGGAGATACCACACTTCTGGTTTTTCCCTGGCCTGTTCAAAATCTCTTTTATAGACTTCCCACACCTATTTATTCTTTAAAGGCTTGTTTTTCTCCACCTTTTGCTACCTTTTCTTCTTAGTCCACACACAATCCTTGGGTGATTTTTCTCTCTTGTAGTCCTCACTTCTGTTGATGTGGATCTGGCTGGCAGGGTCTGTGTGTTGTGGCTGCTACAAACAAATTCACGTGGACTACAGAAGTCCTGTGGAGAAAAGGGACGGCATGGCTGCTCTCTAAGTGAGGGAGAGGGCCCAACCCCTGCCTGGACAGGCTTTTATTGCTTTTCTGGGTATATTCCATCGAGGATGGTCCTCATTTACTATGCACAGGTTCACTGTAGGTGATTACCTTTTACAGATAACAAAGAAAAGAATGTTGCTAATTACTTCCAAGAGAAAGATGTTACAGATGAAGGGGAAAAGTGGTTGAACTGGTTACACTCCATACTTGGGAGGTTTAGCTCAGATTTTAGGACGTTACTTTAGAGATATGCAGTAAATATTTGCTGCCTCCACCCAGGGTGAGGGAGTTTTAGCAAAAACTCCCAAGCTTCATAGCAGCCTAGGTACAATGCAGGCCTGATTCCCTACAGGAGAACCTATCTGTGGGCGGGGGTCCTGTCTGCCAGACCTTGCTCCCCACTGGCCTTTACACGTGGGGACTGGGCTACATTTCCCGTGCCACGAGGAACAGTTCCCTATATCCTGCCACTTCTCTCCCCTTAAAATAATCCCCATCTATTCTTATTTATCTTAGTTTAGTGAACTGTACCATCAATCTCATCTATAAATGTGGAAGTCAGTCTTGATCTTTGTCACCTACCCCACCACAAATACAGATAATCACAAGCCAAACAGCTTTAATTTAATCACTTGGATTCATCTACTTTTCTCTAAATCACTATTATTATTTCAGTTGAGGAATTTATCCTCTTTGCCTTTCATCTGGATTACTGCAACAATCCCCTAGTATCTCTCTGCAGCCCCATCTTGCCTTCCTGTGGCACAAGCCCTTCACTGCAGTGAGAGTAATCCTTATTAAACACAACTCAAGTAAAAACTGTTTTGGAAATTTTTTTTACTGTCAGAATAATTTCTAAAAACATGACTTACAAGGCCTTTCATGACCTGGTTCTTACTTGTTGCTCTAGCTCCATCCCTTGTCACCTCTCTGATTGACTACACTCCAGTCATCTTTTCAGTTCCTTGATGTGAAATGTTCTCACCCCTCATCTGGAATATGTTGCTCTCTTTACCTGGCCAACTCTTCATCCTTGCAGTCTCAATGCAAGAAAGCTGCTTCCCCTTCCCAACCTCCTTTCTGTTATGATCACACTCTTTATTGCCCTTTTTATAGCAGTCTTATTTTGTATTGACATAGCTTGTTTAATTGGTTTGTCTTCCCCACCAGACTATATATAAACTTCACATTGATTTTGCTCACCATGGCCACCCACTTGGTGTCTAGCATGTAGTAGAAATACTAGTCAAGAAATGTCAGTTAAATGAATGAAAGCTGTTCCTACATTCTTTTGCTCTGATTTTCTTTCTGATATTTCTAACATATCAACTTTTCTTTTACTCTTGATTTTGCTATTCTGCTTTATTAGCTTGAGATTTTGAAAATCCTTACCCAAATACTAATTTTAGAATTAAATTTATGCATGGGTAAGTTGTTGAGTTCTTTGAGAAAAATTATATTTTGAGTTGAATAAATCACAACAGATTTTGATTTTTGTGTTTGAGTAAACTTTCCAGTTTGTAAAGCATCTCGTCTTAAGGACTGAAATAAAGTAATCAAATAATTAAACTGATTTCTGTGAAAATATATGTCTGAGGTCTTGAACTGAAGATGATAAAAACATTAAAAAAACCAAATATATGGGAATCCAGACCTGCAGATAATCGTCCTTTTTTGTGGTAACTTTGGCCTTCCTTTATCTTTCCAGTCAACCATTTATCCATCCATTGTGATGGATAAATCCATCAGATATTTACTGAGAACCTGCTATGCCCAGACCCTGTTTTAGGTGGCTGTGTATACAGCAGTAAACAAAAGCAAAATTCCTGTCCTCTTGGGACTCATTCTCTTGGATAAAGTTGATAAATAACAGACACAGAATATGTGTATATATGTAATTTTTAATACAAAAATACTTTTTAAGTTTACGTGTGTATCATGCAAGGATGTTACAAACATTGCATGGAACAAGTTTTACTAAATTATTTGCCGTTTACCTGAAATTAAGTTTATCTTTACAACCTATATTTTTACCTGCTGAATCTGGGAACTGGACTTTACAGCACAGGTTTGTTTGATTCTTAATCTGAGAGTATAATCACAAAGTAGATGTTCAGAGTTTAGGTCTCTTGAAAATGTTATCCTGACAGTGAAGTCACGCATAACTCTGGTGGTCAAGAGTAGGAAAGTATCTCTAGAAACTGGTATGCTGTGCCTGGACATTTTTAAAGAATACGAGTTGAACAGGGAGACAGATTATGCAAACCAAAGACAAGTAAAAGAAATTGTAAGACTTGGAATGCATATCCTTGAAGAAACAATTTTAAGCTGTATTCATCAATCTGTTTTTTTAGGATGCTAAAAAAGATAAAGTAGGTTTGTTGTACTACTTAATCTACTTCCTTCTTTTATGCTAAAGAGAATGGAAAATGGACTCTGGAGACTGGCAATGGCAGAATTGATTTAGGTTAAATGGAATTGAAGTACATTATGGGTAGGAATATTAAAAGGGCACCCAGATGTTCAATGTTCAGAGGTTCGTTCTCTTATAAGCCTGAGAATATCAGGTAGTGTTTTTAGAACCTACTATTTGCCCGGTGTTAAGTTTGATGTTTTCACAGTTATTATCTCTCTTATTAGCCTTCGTTTTTTGTTTAAAATACAATTTTTTAATTATAGAATAATTCAAGAATAGAGCATTTAAAAAATAATGTAACATACACTGTCATATGTGACACATAGGTATAACAAGTATTAATTTTCTTTTTTTCAGATCTTTCTCTTTTACAAAATATTGCTGATTTTTTTTTGTTGCTTCTCTCCCCTCTCCCTCAATCTGCTACCTTGAAGTTGGTGTACATACTGCTCATGCATGTTTCTGCATGTTTCTACATGTTTATTTCTGTGTAACAGGTTATAAACCCAGGCATAATGAGGAGAATTGAAGGAATGAAATGGAACTAATTAGCTTGGTGAAGAGAAGGCTTAAAGTAGGGTGCCAGGTCTTCAACTATTTAGAAGTCACTCACATGAAAAGAATGCTTAAATTTGATAATGTACTGACATTAGGCAATATAGATAAATTTTCAAAAGGTACTTTTAGGGTCAGAAAGCAACATCCAGTATTTAGTGACCCAATTATTTTACGGTCTACCCTTATATGGACAACTTTATGAAACATTAAAAAACATTATTGTTCAACCTATAAAGATGTCATCTTTATTAAAAATCAACACATACAATTTTTCTGATTATCTTCACTATGAAAGTTGTTGACCAGCAATCCACAGAGAAATGATTATGTTACTGTTAGAAAATTTAAGGTCATGTGCTGTACTTTTTAAAACATCAGAGAAAGTGAATTTCAAAAAAAAAATGTGTTCCTGTTGGTTAATGTTTTTTGAAGTATTGTCCTTCTTTCAGTACGTAAATTTTAAAAGTTGGAGGTGTCATTAACAAAACCCGTTTTTCCTCTGAATGGCAACATATATATAATTTGTCGCTAAGAAAAATGGCTTAGAAATTAGAATATAAGAGACAAAGAAAAATGATCCAATTGAAAGAACAGATCAAAACTCCAGAAAAAATACAACTAAGCAACAAAGAGATAACCAACTTATTAGATGCACAGTTCAAAACACTGGTAATCAGAATGCTCACAGCATTGGTTGAATATGGTCACAAATCAGAGGGAAAAATGAAGGCTATGAAAAGTGAAATAAAGGAAAATGAACAGGGAACCAACAGTGATGGGAAGGAGACCGAGACTCAAATCAACCATTTGGAGCAGAAGGAAGAAAGAAACATTCAACCAGAACAGAATGAAGAAACAAGAATTCACAAAAATGAGGAGAGGCTTAGGAACCTCCAGAACATCTTTAAACTTTCCAATATATGAATCACAGAGGTGCCAGAAGGAGAAGAGGAAGTCTAAGAAATTAAAACCTTATTTGAAATAATGAAGGAAAATTTCCCCAATCTGGCAAAGGAAATAGACTTCCAGGAAGTCCAGGAAACTCAGAGAGTCCCAAAGGTGTTTCCAAGGAGGAACACACCAAGGCACATCATAATTACATTACCCAAAAGTAAAGATAAGGAGACAACATTAAAAGCAGCAAGAGAAAAAAATAACAGTTACCTACAAAGGAGTTTCCATAAGACTATCAGCTGATTTCTCACAAGAAACCTTGTAGGCAAGAAGGGGCTGGAAAGAAGTATTCAAAGCTATGAAAGGCAAGGACCTACATCCAAGATTACTGTATCCAGCAAAGCTTTCATTTTGAATGGAAGGGCAGATAAAGTGCTTCTCAGATAAGGTCAAGTTAAAGGAGTTCATCATTACCCAGCCCTTTTTATGAAATGTTAAAGGGACTTATCTAATAAAAAGAAGATAAAAAATATGAACACTAGCCCTGTCTGGTGTGGCTCAGTGGATTGAGCACGGGCCTGTGAAGCAAAGGGTCGCTGGTTCGATTCCCAGTCAGGGCACATGCCTGGGTTGCAGGCCAAGTTCCCAGTGGGGGACACATGAGAGGCAACCACACATCGATGTTTCTCTCCCACTCTTTCTTCTTCCTTCCCCTCTCTCTAAAAATAAATAAATAAATATTTTTTAAAAATATGAACACTAAAATGACAACAAACAGCTGTTAACAGCAGAACCTAAAAACAAAAAAAAAAGTAATTAGAATGTAAGAAAGAACTCATGGACATGGACAGCAGTGTGGTGATTGCTAAGGGGAGGAAGGTGGGTGGAGGTGGAAGAGGGTATAGTAGGGATAAATGATAGGAACAAATAAAATATAATTATATATATACTCGTGTGTACACACACACACACATGGGCCTGTGAGTAGCAGAGAATGGAACATGGTAAGGAAGTGACAGTTCAGCCTAGAACAAGGCACATAAAAATGTTGTTGGGGCACATTTCTGACTGATACAACATAAAGGGAAAGAGAGTACCCTGTTTTTGTAAGTAACTAAGTTTTTATTCATAAACATTGAAATAAACAGTTCAGACCAGAATGTTACATAATATCCTTGGCAATATATATCATACTTTCAGAAAGGGCAAGTAAAGTATATATTAAGTCACTATAGCACAGGAAAATTCTTACTACCTGTGTATTTGATCTAGTTCATAATGCCTGATGAATTAGTAATTTGCTTATCTGTTTTTTATATTTTTTGTTTACTACATTAATTCATTCGAGTCCTGATTTTAGTGTCTAGATTTTCTCTTCTATTTTCACTTTCTCTTCTAGATTTTCACTTCTATTGAAGTGGTAGAGAGATTTCATCTACTATTACTAAACGTATGCCAATTTCTTATACATAGTGGCAGTGTTAGGGCTTTTCAGCAATTTCCTCTACTTTGCACAAAAGAGTAAGTGAAGATTAAGGCTGCACACCCTTTGATAAGTATTTTTGGATTTAGACTGTACTAATTCTTTGGGTAGAAACTTGAATTGGGTGTCTAAAGGGTCATCAGTTGCAGAGCTTGTATTGAAACACAATGGTGCTTGTAATGGTGCTTGATGTAATTGTGATACAGGGAAACAGTGTACAAGGTCAGGAAAACCCTTTCTTTGTAAACAGCTAAGGCTGGTTCCAGAGCATCACTAGAGTTTTGGTTTGGCGTATGGGGGTATCTCTTGAGAGGAAGTATTCATGGTTTCCATTCAGAATAATCTTTTCAGGGTTTATTAAGGGACAGACATATATATTTCTTGAGTCTGTCTTTCAGAGGCCCATAGATTGGAGTGGAAAGAGAATTTTGCTTTGCTCAAAGATAATCAGGGCCAGGATCTTCTTCACTGGACCAGTGTGGGAAGAAAGAAAATACACGCTGGCTAGCATGTACTGGGTCTGCTCCATGTGTTCTCTAGAATAATAGGTATGCTCGCTTGGTCCTTGTGGGATGTTCTTTATAACTGCTTTTGTTCTCATCTGGTACTGACATATTTTTCTAGCCACTTGTTTTTCAAGGGCATTTAAAAGAAAAGCTTTCCTTACTCTTTTTTAAATAAAATTAATATAACTATGGGGGTCTTCTGTAATATAAAGACAGTTTGGTTTATGATTATGAGCCTGTCTGGGTTTATCCCCCATACTCCCCCCACCTTTGAATATTAAGTAGTTGGGGTATAAGAACCTCATATAAATATTTTAACAAACTATTACATATTTTGATTTATTTAACAAACTATTACATATTTTGATATATTTTGATTTATTTAAAGCATATATACAAGGTGGGGTAAAAGTAGGTTTATAGTTGTGAGGATGCAAAACAATTTCTTTTTGTGTTGTTTATTAATTATTGTATTATTTTCCATGCAATAACTGTAAACCTACTTTTGCCTCACCCTGTATGTGTGCATTTATCATTCTCTTTCTTTCTCTGTTGTCCATGCTCCAGTAGTTATTAGAAACTATTCAGGAGCAATGGCTTTTTGCTTAAGAATGAATTGGGATCTAAAGAAAACTTGTTAGGTGGAAATAATGAATAATTAAAATTTCCCTTGAAAATCCCTTAAGACACCAGGTTGTCACAACATACTGTCTCTCAATATGTCCTGAAAAGCCATATTTTTCCCCCAGACTTGGAACATAACACAACTTCTTCAGATGAACCAGGTGAAAAACTTGGCTTATGTTTAATGGCCATGTTGTATATATTTTTTAGAAAGGGAACATAGTTTTAAACATTGGAGCCATGCAATGCAGCAAGATGTTCACAGTTTGAGATGCATATGGTAATTGAAACAGTCTAAGGGAGCACCACATTCTTGTTGCTTTCTCCATTCATTCTAGAGCATGTATTCAGTATGTGAAATAGTGGGCAGAGACTCCATTATTACTGTTTTTGTACTTTTATTTGACATATGGTGTTTGATTAATTCAAATAATTTACCAATTTTGGCAATAAGGTACAATACAAATAAGGAGTACAAGGTAAAAGTTCTCTTTAGGATTTGGCATGGAATATGGCCCCCTTTTGAAGTGCACAGTAGAGGGTTATAAATATAAGGCTGATGGTTTCTGAATTCTGACCTTGACAGTGTCCCATCTCAGTGCCACCTTATCTGCTGAATCAGAAAGTTGGGAGTAAGTCAGAAAATTGCATGGTGGGGCTCAGCAATTTGAGAAGCCCTCAGCTTACGTCGGTGCACACTAAAGTTAGGGAATTCTGTCTTCTCTGTGCTCTCCACTGACTCCTGACTTGATTTCTTCTTCCACATGCTCCAGAAAGTATTCAAACACAGATGTGATTCCTGAATCATTTGTTTCCAGAAATACTCTCCAAAATTCATCCCAATGGGTAGTTCACATTTAAAATGGATCATTTTACTTTCCTGATTAATATTTTTTAGTGTGATACAGAGAATTCAGCTGTTTTATCCCCTGGCCTTTCTGATACCATTTATTTATTGACCTTCAGTGCAATCATCTATTTGTTTATTTGTTTTTTGCTTTATCTTTTCTGTTTCTGACTTCTAATCTAATTTTATCTTGCTCAGCATATGTGAACTATATTGGGGGTCAGTAAACTAATTTGGTCACCCTGAGCCTAGGAATAATTTTTACACTTTTAAAGTGTTGTTAAAAAAAATAATAAAGCAATGGCTATGAGGCAGAGACTGCATGGTGGCCTTGCCCACCTAAAATATTTACTCTCTGTCTTTAAACAGAAAAAGTTTGCTGACTTTCAATACTTACTTGTTGAAATTTGTTGAGATGTGCTTCATGGCTTAGTCGACATAGACCATTTTAAACTGTTACTGATGTACTTGAGAAGAATATGTATTTTCTAATCATTAGGTATAGGTTTCTGCATATGTTAATTAAATTTACTAATTTCACTGTTCAAGTTTTTTATTTTTTACTGAATTTTTGTTGGTGTTGATTTGACCTATCAATAATTGATCAGTTATTAAACTTTCACTTCGATGTTGAACTTGTCACTTTCTTATGAAGGTTTGCTTATTTTATTTTAAGGCAATTTCATAAAAGCATGCCTACAAATTCAAAAATTTTATATATGTTTTCTTAGTGCTGTACCTTTTATTATTATGAAGAGAGTTTAAAAAAGTCCTAATAATACTTTTAGAAATCTGTTATGTCTGATTTGATGTTTTCAGTATTTTTGTAGGAGGATCTTATTTTATGCTGTAACTTGCAACCTTTCTTTGTCCTGTGCTTTAGGTGTAGCTCTAGTGTTTTCTTGATTGCTGTTTAGTAATTCAATCTGCCAATATTTGAATGTTAAGTTTAATTTATTTGTACTTACTGGGACTATTGATATATTTGGACTTGTTCCTCTCTGTCCTCCTTAACCTATACTTTGTCATTTTGTAACAGCATAATGGGTTATTTCTTCAATCTCTTTCTCTCTTCCAGGCCATCACCTTTCTTTGGCTGTTGTTTAACCCATCCAGTGATTGTTTTTAAATTTAACAAGTTTATATTTTTAATTCTAAGCATTTGTATTTTAAATTTTCTTAGTCATTTCTTGTTATAGTCTTCACTATTTTTTAAATATATTTTATCGATTATGCTATTACAGTTGTCTCATTTTTTTCACCCCTTTATTCCCCTCTGCCCTGTACCTGCCCTCCCACTGTCATTCTCCCACCTCAGTTCATGTCCGTGGGTCATACATATAAATGCTTTGGCTTCCCAATTTCCCATACTATTCTTAACCTCCCCCTGCCTATTTGGTATCTACCATTTATGCTTCTTACTCCCTGTACCTTTTCCACCATTCTCCCTGCTCCCTGTCCCCACTGATAACCATCCACATGATCTCTATTTCTGTGAGTCTGTTCCTATTCTAGTTCTTTGCTTCGTTGGTTTTTGTTTAAGTTGTGAGTTTGTTGTCATTTTACTGTTTGTATTTTTTATCTTTTTTTTCTTAGATAAGTCTTTAACATTTCATATAATAAGGGCTGGGTGATGATGAACTTCCATAGTTGTTGATAGTTGTGAGTTTGTTGTCATTTTACTGTTTGTATTTTTTATCTTTTTTTTCTTAGATAAGTCTTTAACATTTCATATAATAAGGGCTGGGTGATGATGAACTCCTTTAACTTGACCTTATCTGAGAAGCACTTTATCTGCTCTTCCATTCAAAGTGAAAGCTTTGCTGGATATAGTAATCTTGGATGTAGGTCCTTGCCGTTCATAGTCTTGAATACTTCTTTCCAGCCCCTTCTTGCCTATAAGGTTTCTTGTGAGAAATCAGCTGATAGTCTTATGGAAACTCCTTTGTAGGTAACTGTATTTTTTTCTCTTGCTGCTTTTAATGTTGTCTCCTTATCTTTACTTTTGGGTAATGTAATTATGATGTGCCTTGGTGTGTTCCTCCTTGGAAACACCTTTGGGACTCTCTGAGCTTCCTGGACTTCTTGGAAATCTTATTTCCTTTGCCAGATTGGGGAAATTCTCCTTCATTATTTGTTCAAATAAGGTTTTAATTTCTTAGACTTTCTCTTCTCCTTCTGGCACCTCTGTGATTCATATATTGGAAAGTTTAAAGATGTTCTGGAGGTTCCTAAGCCTCTCCTCATTTTTGTGAATTCTTGTTTCTCATTCTGTTCTGGTTGAATGTTTCTTTCTTCCTTCTGCTCCAAATGGTTGATTTGAGTCTCGGTCTCCTTCCCATCACTGTTGGTTCCCTGTTCATTTTCCTTTATTTCACTTTTCATAGCCTTCATTTTTCCCTCTGATTTGTGACCATATTCAACCAATGCTGTGAGCATTCTGATTAATTACCAGTGTTTTGAACTGTGCATCTGATAGATTATCTATCTCTTCATCTCTCCATTCTATTTTTGGAGCTTTGATCTGTTCTTTCATTTGGGCCATATTTTTTTGCTTTGGCCCACCTGTTTTGTAGTAAAGGGAGGAGCCTTAGACATTCACCAGGGTGGGGCAACCCATGGTGCTGCATTGTGGTGCTGTATGTGAGGGATTGGTTTAAGAGGGAAAAATGCCACTTGCTTGGCTCTCTGTCAGTTTTCAGTCACTTTCCCCGCTACCCACAAGCAAATTGGGCCCTTCTGGTGCGGATTCCTGGGTGGGTGGTTTTCTTTATATTCTAAGACCCCGTAGGTCTCTCCACTGAACTGTCCTGTGAGGCTGGGAGTTTCTCCTGGCCTCCTTAACCCCATAGGTTTTTATAGTCAGAGGTTTTGAGGCTTTATTTCCCTGCACTGGAACCCTGGGTTGCAGTGTCTCACTCCCCAGTTGTTCCTCCTGGTTTATCTGCATACAAATGTGGTATTGTCCGCTCTGCTAGCTGTCCCCTTGCCTGCCCCGGTCCTCCAGTTGCCACCTTGCTAGAGTCCTCTCCACCCTGGCTTCCCTCTCTACCCGTCCTACCGGTTTGGATGAATGTTTCTACTTTAACTCCTTCATTGTTGGACTTTCTTACAGTTTGATTTTCTGTCAGTTCTGGTTATTTTTGTTAAATTTGTTGTCCTTTTTTTGGTTGTACGAGGAGGTAAAATGTATCTACCTACGCCTCTATCTTCTCTGGAAGTCTTCATTATTTTCACTTTATCTCTTATTTTGATAAACATTTCACACAGTTATTTTATATCTAATCATTCTAATATAGGAATCAGAGAGTTTTTCAAGTATCAAACTTTGTAATAACTTAAAGGATATAAGCAACCAAGAAGAGTAGAAGCAGGTAGAGATTTGAGACAGCCTGTATGGCCCCCTTCCCACATTGGACACATGTTCTTTGGCCCAAAATAATAAGTGAAGTCTCTTAATTAAGGTTAATGAGTCTCTGCACACTGTGGGAAGTACCTAAGTTTTCTTTTTTCAACACTACTATAGAGTAGAGTTTCATAATCTTTGCACTATTGATATTTTTGGGCTACATTTAGTAATTTTCATCCTTTTTATTTTATGCCACATATAAACTAATTAGTAAAATTCTGTGGAACACCAAAATGTGTATTTTTGCGTATCTGATAAAAAAAGTAGGTGTAATTTTGATTTATTCAAATCAGCAGCTGTTGTTGTATAGCTATTGTCCTTTTTTTATTTGACATTCTAAGGGAAAAGAGATCAGTGCCCCTGACTAAAAAAATAGTCAGGTATTGTGCTGCAGACTCCAGCCAGCAGAGTCTGTATGTTGTGGCTGAAGACGAGAACAAATGCACACAGACTATAACAGTCCTGTGGAGAAAAAGGGACGATATGGTACTCTGTTAGGATGAGAGTCCTACTACCGCTTCTCTCAAGGGGAGAGCGCCCCGACCCTTGCCTGGACAGGCTTTTATTGTTTCTCTTGGGTCTTATTACTATTACATAGAATGTTCTTGTCTACATTTGAGGTACAGTGAAGGAAATGAAAATAAAAAATGCAGAAGGGAAAGGTGGTGAGCTGATTATGCTCTGTTCTTTGGAAAGTTCATACAGGCTTTGGAAAATACCTTGAAGACAGGCAATAAACATCTACTGTGTCAGACCAGGGTGAGGGAGTTTTAGTAAGAGCAAGCCATAACAGTCTGGATGCATTGTCTGGGCCTGATTCCCACAGGAAAACCAGTCTGAGGGTCTGGCTCCTGCCCACCACTTTGCCCCTGTCGGCTTTCCAATGCAGGGCTGAGTGACATTTGCCATTATCAAACAGACTGGTTCCCTACATTATTGCATATTTAAAAATTTTTTGCATTACACCAGTGTGCCTGCTATGGCACACTGATAGAAAATTGCTGGGCTAGGTAATTCTTTGTTGTGAGGAGGCCATCCTGTGTATTATAGGATGTTTAGCAGCATCACTGGTGTCTGCCCACCAGCAGCCATTAGTATTCCTCCAGTTGTGATAACTTAAAATGTCACCAGATATTGCCAAATGACCCATAGAAGGCAAAATATTCCTAATTGAGAACTATCCTAAAGACTTATATTGCTTATGTGACATTCTGCAGAGAGCCAATAATAAGCAGTTCCAAACCAGGATAAACTTGAGAGTATTCCGTAGATAAGGGCATCCCTCATAGTAAGTGTTATTGGTCTATTTGCCAGAAAGTTAGCTGTCAGCATGTAAACAAGGAGATTAGATCAGGTCATCTGACTTCTTTCTTTCCCTGGGAGTTCTTCCCTTTCCCAAGTACTAGAATTCATTCCGCCTCTGTTCTTCAGTCTCCCTGTTAGCATTGTCTCTTTTTCTCCCTTTTTCTTCCTTTTACTATTTACCAAATAATTATTGAGTGACAAAAATAAGAACCTTATTCTTTGTTGTGTAACATAACACATAAGTAAATAAGTAAATGTCAAATATTAATTAGTGTGATAAAAGAGGAATGAAATTTTGTGCTTTGATAGACAGTAACTGAGTAGCTGCCCTGTCTTAGATTGGTCAAGAAAGGCCCTTCTTGACCTTTTAAGCTAAGACTAAGACCTGTGTGTCAAGGAGTCAGCTATATGAACATTGGAAGAGCATTCCAAGCAGAGAACCACTAATGCCAATGGACTTATGTGTAAATATACATTCTTAAGAGCAAAACCAAAACATGTTTAAAAAAAAACAAAGCAGTGAGATTCTGAAGGCATGGGACAATGTGAGATGAAATCAGTGAACATGAAACAAAATTGAAGAAAAGATGGACAAGTGCTTTTTTTCCTCTCTCGGTGTCATTGCCTGTAGTAATGCAGTATTTAAGACTGCACTTTGGAATCTGTAGAACTCCTGAAGGAATGTTACAGTAGTGCCCACACATGTTTTTGTTTGTTTCTTTTTCCTTTCTCCAAGTATAGCCAGTATGCTATTAAAACAATAAAACCTTCATGGGTACAAAATGTGTCAGGAGAATTATTCAACATTGGTAACAATTGCTTTTTAACTAATTTGTTTCCTCTCTCTTATATAGATCAATTTGTTGAGTTTGATTACCTCTCCCATTTGCTCCCAACAGATAAATATCATCCCGTTTTGATTCAGTTTCAGGTTTCTCATTGTACGGATCATTGATTGAATTAATAGATGACTTTACCTCGGCTCACAGGAGCCTTGCGCTCCTTTTCAAATGTCACCAAGCAAGATAATTACAATGAAGAAGTAGCTGACTTAAAGGTAATTTGTTTTAAAGATGAAAACCATTATAAACATAGGATACAGACAAATATTTGACATTTCTTTTTCTTAGTTCCGTGTGATTAAAATGGTATGTTTATCTACTAAGAGGAATGTATATTGATTTTTTTTTAATGAGAATTTTTATCTTAAGCACATATGACTGTATTGTCAAAGAGAATAATCAGAACTATGGTTTTGAATCCTTTGTTAGTTTATCTGCTGCTAATGTTTCTGCCCCAGTTAATTTTGTAATTCAGTCCAGTAATTTGCCCCTGGATTGTCTGAGTAAGTTTTTTGGTCCCTGGTAAAATTCTTATTTGATAGAGAGAAACAATGTACTATAACATGGGAAAATGAATTTTACTCTTTCAAACTTAATATCAGGTCTCATAATTGACTTCTGTGTGGTCTTTATAATTGGTTGTGGGATTTATAGTGCAGAAGGTATATGAACTGTACTTAATGGAGGAATGAGTCATCTGCTATAGTATATAAAAGAACTGATCCTGTGCTGTTTTTATGAAAAAACAGCCATGCCCTGGCTGGTGTGGCTGAGTGGATTGAGCACCGGCTTGCGAACTGGAAGACTGCAAGTTCAGTTCCTGGTCAAGGGCATGTGCCTGGATTGCGGGGGCCAGGTGCCCAGCTGGAGGTGTATAATCGGCAGTCGATTGATGCTTCTCTTGCATGTATTTCTCCCCCTCTCTTTCTCTTTCCCTTCCCCTCTCTGTGAAAATAAATAAATAAAAATCTTTAAAAAAAACAACACTCACTTTGCCGACCTATTTGACTCTATTATAGAATACTAACACTGTTTCCTAATAGGTTAGAATTTTATTGCTTAAAGTCTTTGGCTGGGTAGGTCGGTTGGTTATAGCATTGTCTTGATATGCCTAGGGTTCAGGGTTTGATCCCCAGTCAAGACACATACAAGAGTCAAATGCGTAAATAAGTGGAACAACAAATCAATGTTTCTCTCTCACTTTCCCCCTCCCCCCATCTCTCTCTCAAAAAAATCAGTCAGTAAGTAAAAAAATTAAGTCCTTGTGCAGTTTTACAATTAATATCTTTACCTATTGATACTAGGAAGAAATGATGTGTAACAGATTTTAGGTAGATTTTTTTTCCCTTAGAGGTGATTCAGAATTTTGCTACAACAAAAACAGTTAACCTTTTTTAGGATGGGAGCTGTTTTGCATTTTCATAACAATTAAAATAAGGATGTATTCTATACAATTAATTAATGTTTCTAGCTTAAACTGGAATTACCTGTATTTTTCAGACTATAAGACACACTGCCCCCACCCCTACCCCCAAATTTCAGAGGAATAATGGTTGTTAATGCTGCTGTTGAGTTCTGTTTACATTTACATGGGTGAAATATTATGTTATTTATATTATTAAATATTTTACCATATTTTTTGCTTCAACATTTTTTGCCCTATTTTCCTCCTCTAAAACCTAGGTGCATCTTACGGTCTGAAAAATATGCAATAAATAATGGATTTGAGAAAATGTTTAACCAGTATGTCCAGTATGTCTCTATTATGTCTTCTCACCTAACCAAGTTCCTTTATAGGCTCTTTTGTATTAGGTACACAACAGAAGATTTTAAAATTTGAAAGTGGCAAGGACTACATGTTTATTCCATGTCATTTCATTTATTCTTGTAGGATTTTACATACCTTTCTTCCCCCTGAGGAAAGAATGTGGCAGATATATTGAGCTTCACTTTAATTTAACTTTTTATCTTTGGAAATATCCAACATATGTGAAAGAGATAAAAGAGATAAAGCTTTATGTGGTGTGACCCATTGTAACAACTTACTTCAATTTATGATTGATCTTATTTCATAT
>PVKM010017039.1:8916-26378 GCA_004027735.1 Carollia perspicillata
TGTCCCCGCCGCTCTCCAGCCGTCCTTATTCCTGAGACTCAGTGCGCTGGGCACCCGTGCAAATTAGTAAATGAAGTCTTTGACTTAGAAACCATCTGGCGCATCCTTTCTCATTTTGCAGAGGAAGAGACTGAGGCTCAGAGGGGGCTGTGACTTAATGAAGGTCACACAGCTATTTGGTGACACTTTGGCTGGAAAACAGAAATAGGTCTCCTTGTTCCCAGTCCTTGCCTTTCACATTCTCTCCATACCCCAAAATGTCCACAGCTGTACAGCCTAAACACCTGCTGCCCTGCCTGTGCTGTGTAAAAGGACCTAGTCGAAGGGATCCCTTGGTAGCCTGGAGGGAAACAAAGGCCATTCCCAGCTTATAGTGGCTGGAATCACTTTAACAGCTGGCTGAGACTTAGCCCAAGTTCAGAGCGCCACCTGGTGGCTAGCACACACCCAAGCAAGAACATGCGTTGGCTTGATGGTAATAATATCTGTGTTGATAACAACAGTCCAGCTTGCGAAGAGCACTTGCCATGGGCCAGCCTCTGTGGTGTAATGCAGCATAACAGCCAACTCCATGGGCTCTGAAGCAAATCCAAGCTCCTGGGTCCAAATCCCAACTTCACCACATACTCCCTCGGCCACTTTGGACAAACGACCCCAGATTTCTGTGCCTCGGTGTTCCTATCTACAAGCAAGGATTAAGTGACTTAGTGAATATAAAACACCTAGAAAGGGCCTAGCACAAAGTAACATCTCTCTAAGGGTTAATTATTATAATGTATTTGATTCTGCCCATTGTACTGTGAATGTTAGGGAGTGGTCGAGTGGGGACTCTGACCTAAGTGGTTAAATGGCAGGACCCTGGGATTCCTAAGAGCAAGGAGAGGAGAGTTTGGGTGGTGAGGTCCTGTGGGACTAGGTGGGCACAGGGGAAGAGTGGGACAGGGGGATGACCACAGGGGCCGGGGACAGCCTTGTTTCCCTGCTCTCTCCTTCCGGCAGCCTGTCAGCCTCCCGCAGGTACTACTTTGAGGTGCTGCACAAGCAGAATGATGAGGGCACTGATCACGTGGAAGTCGCAGTGAGTTCCGCTGTCAGCTCTTAGCCACCCTCCTCCCTCGTCTCTTGAACGCTTTTCAAAATCTATCTGCCTCCAACCTTCCACGTCCACCCTCTTGCCTCTTCCAGTGGCGACGGAACGAGCCTGGAGCCAAGTTCGCTGTCATTAACTCCCCTTCGTTGTCCCTCTTCACAAGTGAGTCCAGGCTCTGAGATGGAGGCAGGGTGGTGCCCACACAAGGAGGCTCAGCCCACCCCGGGAACTGGGTGAGGGGAAGGGCGGGAGGTGGAGGCTAAAGCTCAAGGTGCTTGGAACGTGGGTGTGAAGGGACAGGAACAGAACCTAAAGGGATGCTAAGGTCAGAGGTCTTTAACTCTCAGGGGTCAGAGACCCCTTTGAGAACCTGAGAGAAGCTCTTTAAATCCTCTACTCCTAAAAATCCCCTTGTGCACCCCTACATAATATTTTGTGTGTGATTCCAAGGACATCCAGGGACTACGAACTATGGGTTATTCGTAAGGAGCTTACTCCAGATGGAAGACCTGAGGCCAGGCACCTATTTCGTAGATGAGATAGCGCCCGTTCTTTCCAAGCCATGGCAGAAGAGAGGAAACTCTCCAAACTGCTTTGACTTTGCAGTCAATGAGCTCTTCTGTTGCACTGCTCATTGCTTATGATTTTCTTAGCAAGACTCTTATCTGGAGGTTCCACTGAGAAGTTGCTGCCTGGCAGGTGGGGCCATGAGGAAGAGCAGACAGGGCTAGGACCTTAAGGGGAGAAGGAAAAGGCAGGTGCTGGGAGGGGACTGGAAAGGCCGGGGAAGTGTGCGTGTGTAAGATGGGGTGGGATGGAGAGAGAAGGGGAGGCTGGGTTCACAGGAGAAGGTGCATGTGTGGAACAGGCAAGGTGATGGGAGGAGGTTGCCAGCGACCAAAGCAAGAGGCCAACGGTCAAAGCAGAAGGGGCAGTTGCTGGGTTGCTGCCAGAGAAAGAGGGTGGAATTGGAGTCCATAGATTCAATGTGGACCAAGAAGAAAGAGACCCACAGCAAAGCTCAGGTAAGAAACTAGTAAAATGGGTCAGAGGTGAGTAGCCTTGGGTATACCAGGAGAGCTCTCTTTGGGGCTGAAGACCAATGAACCCAGGAGGTAGAGAGCAGAGAGGCAAGCAGCCCTCAGGTGAGGAGCAGGGCTTCGGGGACCACCTGGGGGCGCCCTGCTCATGGTAGGCAACTCGACCTGTCTGTCCCAGAGGCAACACAGCCTGCAGGCTGAGACTGCGCCTAGGTTCAAACGTTGCCACTTATCAGTTGTGTGATCTTAGGCAAGTGACTTAGAGTCTCTTTGCCACAGTTCCCTATCTGTAAAATAGGAATGATAATGATAATGGTATATAAGTCAAGTGGCGTTATGAAGATTAAATGTGTTATTTGTAAAATGCTCAGAACATGCTGGGCTTATTTTGTGGTAAGTGGGGTGTGTGTGTGTGTTTTAAAGATTTTATTTATTTATTTATTTTTAGGGGTTGGGGGGAAGAGAGGGAGAGAAACATCAATGCGTGGTTGCCTCTCGAGCACCCATACTAGGGACCTGGCCCGCAACCCAGGCATGTGCCCTGACTGGGAATCGAACCGGCAACCCTTTGGTTCACAGGCCAGCACTCAATCCACTGAGCCACACCAGCCAGGGCTGTATGTGTTTATTCAATAAGTTAAAAATACTTACAATGACAAATTTCCAGCAGGTCACAGTACAGCATTTTGAGGAAGCTGTGTCTTTTTACAAGTCACACAAACACTGTGGTGTATGCTAGTCATGGGGCCAGTGGAGGGGTCGAAGGGAGATTATGAACTGAAACTGCAAGTTCTGGGGCTTTAGGGCCAGAGGGAGGAGGCTTGAGCACATCCTGTGCTGTCCCTGGGGTGCACCGGAGCCTGACCGAGCCTCTTCCGGGCCTCTCAAAGAGGCAGGGCCTGGGCGCTGGGCGGGGTCTGCTCCAGGGCTCACAGTAGCCCTCTGTTCTTTCCTTCCTGGCCCAGATGAGACGTTCCTAAGGATGGACGAGGTGGGCCACATCCCACAGACTGCGGCCAGCCACGTCGGCTCCCCAGACTCTCTTCCCACAGAGGAGCAGCCCCTCGCCGACATGCTTCGGCCTGACCCTCGGGACACCCTCTATCAAGGTGAGGCCTTGGTTGCATACTTGTCACCCAGTCTGGGGACAGCACACTGCCAGGGCCATGGTGTGGGTGGAAGAGACGCAGGAGACCTGCAGTGCCACCACAGTGCCCCCAAACCCAGAAGACTGTGGTGTAAAATATAACACACATAGTGAAAAATATAGAAATTCGTATGTACAGTTTTACGTTTTACAGATCATGACAGAACACACATTCGTGTAACTACCACCCAGGACCAGAGAGCACGGAGGCCAGAATTCTTTGAGTGGCCCCTGCAGCCATAACTGCCATAGCTTCTTGTTGCCCAGGGAGAGAAATATGTTCCCACTGAGGTGTTCAAGTCTTTTGACAAAGTCGCGTCCTGCATCTACTTGTGCCCCCACTTCTAGAAGGAAATTCAGTTATTGCACTGCACTAGGGCGAGGCTCAGCGGCCTCTGGGAAGTCGCTAACCTGTATTGAGGCTAGCCCTGGACAGCAATCCCAACGCTATATTGTGCCTTGAACTAGAGACTGTGAGTCCTCTGTTGCCGAGGTGCTGCGTGGGTGCCCCGCCCCAGATGAGTGGCACCAGCCATGGTCTGGCAGCCTCGGTCAATGGCCATGGACTCTCACCACAGCTGCCTCGAGTGGATACAGAGAGGGGCCTGCTGAGGGCAGGGGGCCTCAGCCTCACCTCTCGGCCAGGAGCCTGGGTGGTTCGACGCCAGCCCCAGTTTCAGGCTCCCACTCCCACCCTCATCCCTCTTCCTTTACCATCCTCAGTGCCTCTGATACCCAAGTCTCATCTCCGCCATGTCCTGCCTGATTGTCCCTACAAACCCAGCTACCTGGTGGATGGGCTCCCCCTGCAGCGCTACCAGGGCCTCCGGTTTGTAAGTCTGGGGTCCGCACAGTGGGGGGCAGGAGAGAGGCCTTGTTGCCTATGGCTGAGATTGGGGATTGCTGAAGCTGACTGCCCCCTCCTCACCACGTCGCATATCAGCAGGCAGGATGGCCTTACAGGCCTCTAGGCTGGGAGAACTAGCATTCTAACTTTGCTTCTGGCCCAGATGGACTGCCCTGCAAAGCCTGAGAATGGAGTTCTGCCTTAGGAAGCCTCCACACACCAGTTCTGCCGCAGCAATGACGTGAGCTGGGCTGGCGTGAGGCCTCTTACACTCCCTGCTCCATGGGCCACACAACCGTGGCCTGCCTGGGTCAGTCCTGCCAGCCAGGCAGCCAGCAGTATTCATTACACTCATAGACAAGGCACTGGGGACAGGAACTGTGGAGGGGAATGAAAGAGAATCTCCAGTCCACATGGAAACCGGAGAGGCAGAATGAACACTACCCAGATCAAGAGATGATTACGAGAGAATACTGGAGGCAGGAAGAGAAAAGCCAGGACTCGGAGGATGGCTGGGGTGTCTGTCACCGAGAAGGTTTTGGGTGGAGATCACCCTGAGCTATATTTAAAGGAAGGCAAAAAGGAGAGTAGTAAATAATACAAGGGGTCGTTCCAGAGCGGTGGGAGGTTGCAGGTAAAGGTGCAGAGGTTGCAGGAGAGGATAAGATGGCTGGAGGAGGAGGGTGGGGTCTCCGCAGCTGCTGGGGAGAACCCGCTGGGCTGGGACAGGAGGGGCACGCACCGTGGAGTGAGCTAGATCAGGGTTCCGACAGGTCCGGGGAGGCCAGCGAGGAGGCGGAAGGGGTGGGGCGGAATTCTGGTCTGTGTAAGCACATGGCTCGTTCAGAGCACAGAGCAGCCCCTCTCTCCTCCCTGGGGCCGGTCCTGAGGAGCTGGAGGTAGGCTCGCCTCTGGTGGGCGGACTTCTTACCAGGATCCCGCCTTCTTCCTCCCGCTGCTTCTTTACCTCCAGGTTCATCTGTCCTTCGTTTACCCCAACGACTACACCCGCCTGAGCCACATGGAAACCCATAACAAATGCTTCTACCAGGAAAGCACGTTCTACCAAGACAGGTGAGCAACAATGAGCAAGGCAAGAAGACAGCGCTCCGCCAGAGCCCCGGTGGCTGCCTGGACTAGAGGGGCTGCAGGTGTCCTTCCAGCCCCAGGAGCCTTGGCTCCTCCTGGGCACTCCCTAGGCTCACAGGCCCGCACACCCCCACCCAGCCTCTATCCTCCCTCCGGGCTGGGGCGTGACTTCCGACTGCCGCTGGGACATCCAGCAGAGCCTCCTGCTTTGCCTGCAGGGCACGGGTGCCATTCTGCCTGTCCCTTCCCTCTGCAGGTTCAGCTTTCAGGAATACATCAAGATTGACCAACCTGAGGAACAGGGGCCGGAGCAGCCAGGTACAGAGTGAGAGCTGAAGCTTCCAGGCCAGGCTGGGAGGGGTGACCACAGTCCGTTTCTAGAAGTGCAGACCATGCCAGCCCTGCCCGTGAGGAGCTTAAAATCCAAACCGTGCGACCCCTCCCGCCTCACCCAAGGGCATGGAGCCGTGCGCCTGGCTTTTCCAGACCAAGGCCCCCATAGAACACGGCTGTGGGTGATAGTGCTCGGGTCAGCTGGGGGAGATTCTGGGCCCTGGAGGAGATTACTTGGGCTGCTCGATGGAGGGCGTGCTGTCTCTGGCATGTCACTCGAGAAGTTCTGCTGCTGCTGCAGAGAAGCACTGTCTCCCTGTGGCCTTTCTTCTTGATGCCTTAGGGCCTGGCTGGGTCCATTTGTTGGGATCCTCCATGTGCCAGGCACTTGCTAGGCACTCTGCGCTTTGTATCACTCCCCTCCACACAAACCCTGTGGCAGGTGGATTATTAGTCCCTTTATGCAAGTGGAGAAACCGGGGTTACTGCGGTTGAGTGACTTGCCCCAGGTCACACAGGGAGTGGCAGAGCCCAGCTGCCACCCTGTCTGAAACCCTGGAGTGTCACACATAATCATCAGCTGTCTTGTATCTCCTTGCGGAAAGGTTGAAAACTCTGAATGACTATTATTAACAACAGGTTTTGAGGAAGGCCTTCTAGAAGAGTCCCAGTATGGAGAGGCCGCAGAGGAGACCCCTGCCTCCAATGACCGGAATGCCAGGAGGCCAGAGGGAAACCAAGTGCCTACCTCTACCCCGGGGCAGGATGTCACTGACTACCGCCTCCGAAGCCTGCGGAAACTCCTGGCGCGGCCCCAGGAGGGGCTGCTGACCCCCTTTTCTAAACAGAACTCTACAGCTCCCCTCCCAGTGAGGACCAGCAATGTCCCAGGGCAGCAACCAGAGAAGAGGGAGAGAAAACCCAGCCCTGAGCCCAGCCAGGATCCACCTCACTCTGCCAAGTGGCCCCCTGGACACCTGGTGGGGAACCAGCCTCAAGTCAAAAGGCCTGGGCCCACAGGTGACGGCCCCAGGAAGACTCTAGGGCAGTCCCAGTGGCTTAGTCAAGTGGAGTCCTACATTGCAAAGCAGAGGAGGGGTGACAGGATGGAGCCTCTGGCCCCAAGGAGGGGCTGGCCTGGGGAGGAGGAGGTGGTGGCAGCTGCAGGCCAGGAAGGACAAGTGGAGGGAGAGGAAGAGGGTGAGGAAGAGGAAGAGGAAGAGGATGTGAGTGAGGTGTTTGAATACGTGCCCATGTTTGACCCAGTGGTGAACTGGGACCAGACCTTCAGTGCACGGAACCTTGACTTCCAAGCCCTGCGGAGTGACTGGATCGATCTGAACTGTAACACATCTGGCAACCTGCTGCTGCCGGAGCAGGAGGCTCTGGAGATCGCACGGGTCTTCTTAAAGAAGCTCAACCAGAGGAGCCGGGGGTAAGGTAAAGGGCTCTGCTGGGGCCAGGGCTGAGGCATGTGGCAGCCTGCTGGCCCGGGGAGCAGGGACCTGGGGGCTGCAACAGTTCCCCTGCTGCAGACTCAGGAGAAGGACACGTGCCTGGAGCCCCTGCCCCTGGAGGTGACCTGGACCAGTGAGGCCTTTGTCCCACCGCCAGGCAAGGCTCTGCAATGCCTGGGCTCCCGGCCCCAGAGCCCTGGGGAGGTCTGACAAAGTCGGTCCCCTCTCTCAGGGAGGGAGCTAGTACAATGGCAGATCAGACAAAGCTGAGGCGAAAAGAAACTAATGAGCCCAGACGTGAGCTGAAAGGACCAGGGCCAGAGCCGTGGCTGAGTTCTGTATTGTTCCGTTCAGTTAACCAGCCAGCAATTTTTTTCAATTGAGATCAAATTCACATACCCTTTAATTTACCATTTTATAGTATACAGTTCAGTGGTTTTTAAGGATATTCACAATATTGTGTAACTATCACCACTATCTGATTCCAGGACATTTTTTTAATCACTTTTAAAAGGCTCCCTGTAGCTAATAGTGCTTAATTCCATTCCTCCTTCCTCCCAGTCCCTGGCAACCACTCCTCTGCTTTCTATCACTATGGATTTACCTGCTGTAGACATTTCATATAGGTGGAATTATATAATATGTGGCCTTTCGTGTCTGTCTCCTTACACTTAGTGAAACGTTTTTAAGGCTCATCCATGTTGTCAATGTATTGCATATTTCAGTCCTTATATTGCTGTCTGATGTTCTGCTGTATGGATATTGTGTATCCATTCATCAGTTAATTGACATTTGGGTTATTTCCCCTTTTTGGCTGTTATAAATACAATGCTACTACGAACACGCATGTACTAAGGTTCTGTGTGAGCATGTTTTCAGTTCTCTTGGGTATGCACCTAGCAGTAGAATTCCTGGGTCATAGGGTAACTTCTGTGTTTAACATTTTGGGGACCTGCCAGTCTCTTTTCCAAATCAGCTGCACCATTTTACATTCTTATCAGCAGTGTATGAAGGTTCCAATTTTGCTACATCCTTGCTAACATTTGGTATTTTCCCTTTTTAAAAAAATAACCATCCTAATGGGTCTGAAATGATATCACATTGTGGTTTAGATTTGCATTTCCCTAGTGACTAATGAGTCTGAGCCAACCAATCAACATTTATCTAATTGTGTATTATGCACTGTTGATTGAACAGAGCATTTTATTAATGAAGGTCAACTCTGGAAGGAAAGTCTCTCACCTTACATATGATCTCGGCTATAAAAAACTAGAGATCACCGCAGCTCAGTAGGTGCATTTTTAAAGATGGAGGCAGGGAACACTAGAGAGGGTAAGCATCTTAGCCAATGGCAAAGCTAGGACGAAAACCAGGGTCTCTTGACAATTGGCCTTGCAGCCTTCTACCACACCATGCTGCCCCACATTGGGGGAAAGAATTACTCAAGCCTCCCACCCTTTTTGCTGTAGGAGATACCAGCTACGGCGCATTGTGAATGTGGAGAAGCGTCAGGACCAGCTGCGTGGGGGTCGCTACCTCCTGGAGCTTGAGCTGCTGGAGCAAGGCCAGCGCCTGGTGCGGCTCTCTGAGTATGTGTCTGCGCGAGGCTGGCAGGGCGTCGATCCGGCCGGTGGGGAAGAGGCCGAGGCCCGGAACCTGCAGGGCCTGGTTTGGGGACCACGCAACCGCCGGAGACGTGTCTTGAGTGTCCAGGCCCCAGAGCCCAAGCTGTGCTGGCCCCAGGGCTTCTCTTGGGATCACCGCGCTGTGGTCCACTTCATCGTGCCTGGTGAGCCTCCAGCAGAGCAGGGACCCTACGAATAATCGTGGGCACCCAGGTCTCTGCTCACCGACTCAGATCTCACAGGAACTTGGGAAAACAGCCACTTTACAGTCGAGGGACTGAGGCTCACACGAGGAAAGTCACTAGTCTATGTTTGCATGGCTAGTTCACATGCAGCTAGGAGCACGCTGACCTGAGGCTGCCCCTCGTGCTGTGGTGCCAAGTTCCGGGGTTTGGGTGACCATCTGCTGGGGTTGTGCTGGGTTTCCAGCCAGTCTAGGGAAGTACAGCAGAGGGATCTGAATAGAACGGGGTAGCTGCTTTTTATAACGAGAGATGGGACCATGTACCAGACAGCAGCACGACAGTGGGGCAGGACAGGAAATACAGGATGATGGTAAGATGGACAGATTACAGGGCTTTAGTGTTAGAGCGTGGGGGTAACTAGAGAGAGCCGACAGCTGGTCCCAGTCGAAGGCCTTCTCGGGGCGTAGAGGCCCCGTCAGGGGTGAGCTCACCTGTGCCTTCTGTCTTTGCGCCGCATCGCCACGGGTTTCCCACAGCCGCGTTGCCCCGGGGCCTGATGGGGCTCCCACTCACGCGGGACCCGGGAGTGAACGTGCCCTTCTTTGTGTTGCCTCCGCTCCTTTCCCTCTGCTCGCCCCACGTGGGCAGTGAAGAACCAGGCACGCTGGGTGCAGCAGTTCATCAGAGACATGGAAAAGCTGTTCCAAGTCACCGGTGACTCGCGCTTCAACATCATCATCACTGACTACAGCAGTGAGGACATGGATGTCGAGATGGCCCTGAAGAGGTCCCAGCTGCGGAGGTGAGGAGGTTTCCTGGCTGGAGTACCACCCAACCCTCTCCTTCCTGAGGTCTCAGGGCTGCTGGGTCCAGGGCAGAGCCAGGAGCCCCGTCCAGCTTTGCTGGTTCCCAGTCTCTGCCCGCAGTCCCATGCCGGAACGCACCATCAGCACTCGGTGCCTGCTGACTTCCTTCAGGGGGCACCGCAGCCTCGTCCTCGTGCTCAGCCCTTCTCCCTCCCCTGCAGCTACCAGTACCTGAAGCTGAGTGGAAACTTCGAGCGCTCCGCCGGACTGCAGGCTGGCATAGACCTGGTGAAGGTACATGGACTGGGGGTGCTTGCGGGATGTGACTAAGGATGGGGGAAGAGGTAGAGAGACAGCTGGGGTGTGGGGGGCGGCCAGCTCGTCAGGGAGGAAGGAGTGAGGAGACGGGGGTCCTCTCTGTGGGACCGCCAGGGCTGGACAAAACAAACGACAGGGGAGCATTTGTCCGCGTCCTTGGAGTCCACACAGCGTGGGGGAGGGGTCAGACTCACCTTCTCATTGGGAGAACGGTGTTCTGATGCCCCGTGCCGTGGAAATCTGCCCAGTACCGCGGTGGAAGTGTGTCAGTCATGCAAATGGAAAGAGCCGGGGAGAGCAGCTGGGCCTCCTAGCCCTGGTCGGAGGGGTGCTGATCCTCCCACGTGTGTCCCCAGGACCCGCACAGCATCGTGTTCCTCTGTGACCTCCACATCCACTTCCCGGCTGGAGTCGTCGACACCATCAGGAAGCACTGTGTGGAGGGCAAGATGGCCTTCGCCCCCATGGTGATGCGGCTGCATTGCGGGGCCACCCCCCAGTGGCCCGAGGGTGAGCCGTGCCCTGAGCTGGGGAGGGAAGGAAAGCCCTCTCCGGCCTTGGTTCTTAGCCCCAGAGCTGGAAACAGTTCTGCCACAGCAGGGTCGCCCTCCACTCCTCCGCTCACCTGGACAGTCCTGAGACCCAGCCCAGGGGCGGTGCCCACAGCGTAGCCGCAGCAGCGGCGATGAACATTGCCCGCCCCATCTTCCCCCTTCATTCTTTCATCACACAGTTATTACACACTTACTGCGTGCCAGACTCTGTGCTCTGTGAGGACGCAAAGATGGAAAGACAGGGCCCCGGGCTCTGAGGGCCAAGGAGCGTGGCGCCCGGCTGTGCTCTAGTAGCTACTGTCGTGAGATCCTACTGCAGGGCTATCCACAGCCCTTGGTCACTGCTTGGTAGGACTGCTGCTTCCACTGGACCCTGGACCTTAGCTCAAGGGGCTACCCCCCAAAATAGGCAAGGGACTAGCCCAGATGAGACAGTTTTCAGCTGCAGGCACCCCATCGTCCATCTTTCAGAAAAGGCTCTAGGGTTGTCATCTGGAGGACGTCTTTATTCCTTTCTCCTGGCCCTGGCTCACCTCACCTGGACCTTCTTGTCCACAGGCTACTGGGAGGTGAATGGATTTGGGCTGCTTGGCATCTACAAGTCAGACCTGGCCAGGATTGGGGGCATGAACACCAAGGAGTTCCGAGACCGCTGGGGTGGGGAAGACTGGGAGTTGCTGGACAGGTGACTGGGAGTGGGGGGCGTCTGAGGGGTGTGCTGGAATTCTGTCCATCGAGTACTCTGGGGGAGGGGGCACGGGGCCAGAGCATCCCAGACCCAGGCGGATTCCCCTAAAGCAGGCGAAGGCACTGGACTCAGGAAGCTCTGCCACTTACTGGGCTGCGATCACTTCCCTTGCTGAGACCGTTTCTCGCCCTGTTAAAAGGGGAGGATACTGCGACTGTCTCTGTCACTGGGCTGGTACGGAAAGTGCTTGGTAAACTGTCAGGGGAAAAGTAAAATGGATCTGTACAGATGTAGCTGATAATGTTCTGAGCAGCAAGCAAGTCGCAGGGGGAGCGAATGGCTTCATCCTCCGGGATGAAGCTGCCTGGGGGAGGGGGGCTGAAGTTGTGGCATGGATACGAGAGACAGGCCAAGGGGTCGGGAAAGACTCTGGGGCCAGCAAAGGAGGTCGTGTGGACCCTTTAAGAGCAACAAGCCACCCGGGAGGTTCTGGGTCCCCGGCAGCCTGGGGAGAAGGGAGTTTCAGGGAAGACGAGGATAGGGCAGGGAGCTGGCTGGGCCGGGACCCCAGGTTGTAGGGGTTTGTGGAGCTCGTGGGTGGTGAGGACGTGGCCGCTGTGTTAGTATGAGATTCCTCTTTCAAGAAATTTGCTGCCGGGAGGAGGGGAGGGAAAGAGGATGGTACTTTGAGAGTTGAGCCCGAGGGGTGGGGGCAAAGGACAGAGGACTGGGGGGGAATCCAAGGAAGAAAGGGTAGAATTGCTGGAACTGTGTCCAGGGGAGGTGGACAGGGCAAGGTCAGGAGCAGCAGGGCAGTGGGGACCTTGACAAGGGAGAGAGACAGGACAATTGCAGCCGCCCGTCACTGGACCTCTGTGCCGGTGGGTTCGCGCCCACGCCCTCGTTTGTTCCTCCCAAACCTCCAAATGAGAACAGTGAGGCTTGAGAAGTTAATAACTTGCCCCAAATCTCACAGCTAGTAAGTGTCGGAAGCTTAAAAACTGGAGATGTTTACATTTTCTTCTTCGAGGGAAGAAAGGAAAGGAAAATGACAATACTAAGAGAATTTAAAGTGTAAAGGAGGGAGGTCGAGGGAGCTTGTATGAGATTAGCCAGATCCAAGTAGATTCCCAAAGTGGACAGAAGCCAGGTCCAGTGTCACCTCCACCTGTGGTCTCCCCGCTGGGCTGGGAAGAGGCAGCCTCTGGTTCAGTTCTCAACTTTCCTGCCTCTACAGAGGGCCAGGGAGAAGGAAACTGCCTCAAATCCCAGTAACTTCCACCCTTTCCAAAGTGCAGGCCTCTCTTGTATTTTATTTTATTTTTTTAATCTAAGCGGGCGGTGCATGTGGGAAAGGGTCAGCGAAGGGCTAGGGACAAGGTCTGCTTCAGCCCTCTGCCTCGGTCACACACTAGGATGTGTCCCCTGCTGGCTGAGTGCCTACATCCCCGTCTGGTCGTTACCCCGCCCTCCAGTGGGTGCGTACCCTTATCACCCTCCTTCTAGAGAGTAGCAGACCCGGCCTCTGAGAGGTGACATACACGACTTACACAGCATGGAGCTGGGGGTCAGGCCCAGGCTGTCTGGCTCCGAAGCCCACACTCTGCACTGCACCTTGCTCCCCTGCCCTGTGCGCGGCGAGCAGGAGGACAGGGACAGGTCTGTTAGAGGCGTGGAGCCCGGTTGCCTCCCTGGCTCCTGCGGCTCATCCTGCCCCTCCCCCATTCAGGATCCTCCAAGCAGGCCTGGAAGTGGAGCGTCTCTCCCTCAGGAATTTCTTCCATCACTTCCATTCCAAGCGAGGCATGTGGAACCGCCGCCAGATGAAGATGCCGTAATCCTGAGCGGTGGCCTGCTGGACCAACAACTTCCTGCCCTTGGCTTGCAGCTGCTCCCCCAGCAGCCTGCTGACTGCTAGGGTCAGCAAGGAGGGAGCAGAAGCCGTGGCTGGGCCCAGAGAGGCCTCAGCACTAGCACCCCCACTCCACCTGAGCTGTCCCCTCACACAGAACAGCTGCTAAGCGCCCCCCACCCCGCCATCCTCTGGGCCTCCAGAGGAAGGACTTGGGGAACGGGGGCCAGGAGGAAGCTCGCTCAGTCACAGGTGGAACAGCTCCTGGGCGGGCTGTGCCGTTAGGTCCGGGAGGGGCCTGCCTGAGTGACACCCGCCTGGGTCCTTGGGGTGCATGCTCCTCGCCAGAGCAGTGACCAGGAACGGGAAGCTCTTTGGGATTTTTTTTATTGATTTTTATATTTAAATCAGAAAAGAAAAACTGTAACTGTCCAGGTGCAGCATGGACTGCGTGCGAGAGGGGGCTGGAGTGGTGCCTTTTGGGAGCATCCCCACTTGCATACCTCAGACGCACTCCTGTGTAGAGCTGTGTCCCTCGGCCCTGGACCCGGAGCTGACGTAGAACCAGAAGAGCTGGCCCCGAGAGGAGCACTTTCTCCGCTCCACCCCAGGCTCATGCCTTCCAGGGACATGCACATCTCTCCCAGGTAGCCGCCAAACAGCTGGCCACCAACCAGGGCATTAACCTTACCCTCTGTGCTGTGCTGGCTTCAGACCCGTCAGAGGCACAGAACTGGCGTCATCTTCCTGGTGCCACAGGAGGTTGGCAGATGAGGAAGCAGTGGGCAGTGGGCTTGTCCTCATGTTTGGCATATAGGCCAAGCAGGACAGGCAAGGTGGAGGAGGCCGAGAGGAAGAGAACGTGGGTGTCAGAAAGTAAACCATGATTAGACGAGAGGAGGGGCCGGGGTCCAGCAGGAAGGGATGAAAAGGGAAGTGGAAAGCTTGAGCCCACTGAGCACAGCCCCCCGGACTCGCCCTCCTGCAGGGAGCACCTCAGCTGTGGCCTTGAGTGGCCACAGAAGAAGAGGAAGGGGTGGGTGAAACCAAACTATAAAACTGGGACCAGGGTAGGAAGCGGCTGGGTGACAGGTCTGGGGAGGTGAGGACATGGTTCTGAGATCTCTTCCCCAAGTGGAAGGGAGCAGGGGCCAGGAGGAGCTGGAAAGTGGAGCTAGTTCAGGGAAAACAGCTCTTGGCCTTTGTAGTCTAGGCCACCCTTTCTGTCATCTGATGATCATGCACTTGTCTTGCACTAATGATCCCCAGGTGCCTTTGCACCTGGGCATTTTTCTACTGCTGCTGCTGCTGCCTCTGCCGCTGCTGCTGAGTTCACCAATGGTGCATTGGACACTGGATCCTGGACTCCAGTGGCTGTTTAGGGAGGCGAACACAGGGCTTCCTGCTGTGAGGAAGGGAGGCCAGTCAGTGGCCCCAAGCTCCATGCTGTGACAGTCCGAGGCACAGCATTTGGAGAGCCCACCTGACGGGCTCTGTACTCACCCAGAGCATGGACTTGGCGTAAAGGAGAATGAGCCTATTGAGAACTCTTGAGCTCAAAGAGAATCCTTGCCTCCGTCATAAGAAATCAGGAAGGACAAGGACTTCTTGGTGACTCAGTGGCTTATGGATGCCCACACCTGCCTCCAGGGCTGTGGCTCTGTAGGGTCCCTGCTCCAGCTTACTTACTGTCTTTGGGAAAGGTCTGTGGGGAGTAGGTTAGAGCTGCACTTGGCCAGCTGGGGTGCTAGGTTTCTTTCTGGGGCCACTCTTTATCCTTACGTATTCACAGGGAGGCCTAGGCCCACCCAAACAGCCCTCCTGCTTCACTTCTCCGGACAAGAGGAGCCAGCCCAGCCTCCCCAGCCCTGCCCACCACCCCCTCTGCCCCTGGCCACCACCCCCTCTGCCCCTGGCCAGTGCCTTGTGTGTGTGATGTTTGTTACCTCCACACCATCTGCCTTAAGGGGGAGGACCTGGCAAGGGCTCCTACCCTGTAGGGAAATGTCTCGGGTTGGGGAGGGACTGGGATGCTGGGAGGGAAAGCATTAAATACAGCATCTTCGTAGAAAACAGAATGGTTCTTGTTGTTTTCCTGTCGCCCATCATGGTGGTAGAGGGTTGGGCTGAGGGCCCCAGTGTTCACGTCTCTGCCCTTCGGCCATCAGGCCTCTCTGAAGGACATGCCGAGGACCCTTCCACAACACCCTCCACCCTTTCCCATTCGTGGGTGCCGGCTGTGTGGCAGACAGCCCCCCCGCCCCATTCCTGCATGAGGATCTCAGGGTCAGTTAGACCAGGCATTTTCTGTTTGGCGGATCAGTGGGGACTGGTGGTTTCAGTGGAGTGAGGATGGTGGACTCCCTGGGTGAACACGGCTAAAAATGGGGCCAAAAATGGTTTTGGTGAGCAGTGGAGAGGAGATGAGGTATGGCTTATTCTAAAAAAGCAGACAACCTGAAACTCCTTTCTGCTTGAGCTGAGGACATCCTGCTGATGCTTCACAGGTGCAGATTGACCTCCCTGGTCATATTTGGCGTAGGCATAAATCAAAATTTATTTCTATTCCTTAAACACGTGCCCCCAAAAAGGCGCTAATAATGAAAGCTAGAATAGGTTTACAGCGGCTCTCGAAAAGGAGTGTGCGTACATGCATTGTTCTAGAATTAACTGATCTGCCCTTGGTAGCAGACAGTAATTAGCCCGAGGCGGGTGGCGCATGGAAAGTTGCCTCGAGCACAACTCCGAGGAGAGCACAGCTCAGAGGAGAGCGGGTGATTAAAAGCTTTCCCTCCATCCAGGCTCGGAGTTTCCTCCTCCAAACCCTTCCAAGGATACAGATGGAGATGGTAGCTCAGACGCAACTACAGACATAAAAATTGACTTCAGTGGACTTGCAGAAACTTTTATAGATAGAAATCATCCCATCTTACCAGGGAATGGACGGGGCAAAGGGAAGGAATGGAGTAGTCAGACCCGGAGTCCCGAAGCTGGTGGGCCTGGGCCTTAGGCAGACTGCCTCAGGGGCAGGCGCTACGGGAGGGAGGGTGGGCACTGCCCTAGTCTGAGCTCAAGGCTGTAGACCAAGATGCAATTCACTTAGACCAGCATAATAGCCCCTCTTCATTCAGGTGCTGTGGCAGCAAGCAGGCATCTACACTGCCTTCGCAGGCGCTCTTGGGAGCTGTGGAAAGTGCCCATCAGCCTGGCAGATTAGGGAGGAAGCGGTGGAAGCAGCTCCAGGCCCAGTACCTGTGTGGGACACAGAGAAGAGGCAGTGAGGGCAGGTTCTCAGACTCCATCAAGCCCTTGATTATTCCCCTGGCAGCCTTCAAGATGCACATGCTGACTCAGTAGGTCTGGAGTGGGCCTGTGAACCTGCATTTCCAGCAAGCTCCCAGGTGCTTTTGCTGCTGTTGATTCATGGGCCACAAGAAGAAATCTCAACTCTCCACCTTGCCTCTTACTGGAGGGGCAGAGCTAACCCCTAACAGTGCTGCCTCCCACCCCTCTCAGGCTATGGAAAAACACCCGAGCCTATAACCTGAAGGAGAAGCACCATTAACAGCGTGGAGGGCCTTTTCAAGTCCCCGTCCAGCTCTTCTCCAAGACTCCCTCCCTCCTTGCCCCAGATCTGCTTATCCTTTTGCTTGGCAAGTATTTCTCTCTTACCCCAAATCCTCAGAGGTGAGAAAAAGCCTTTGGGCCCCGAGGGCCTCCCATCCCCCACCTGGGTCCCAGCTGAGTTCAGAGAGGATCCCTTGAGCTCCTGGCAGCCAGGAACCCTGTCTTATGTGCCCCGAAGGCTGTAATGAAGATGTTGATGACAACAGTGATAAAGACCAAGCCGGTGGCAGCATTGTTGAGCTGGTTCAGTTGCCACTGCTTTTCTACCTCATTGAGGTTCAGCCGTGCTATGGAGAAATGGGGGTGAGAGGTAAAAGTCAGGGTGGGGGCCACAGCCTGGAGCTTCCCTTACAACACCCACTAGAGCTCAGAAAAAGTCCAGCAGCTCCAAGATCCATGCAACAGAAATCTAGGGAGGTGGTGTCACTGCACTCGATGGCTCTACCCTCACTGACCAGTGTGAGGGTGTCTGTGTGGTGCCTCACAGAGTCGGGGTTTGGGAAGCCACAGTGGGTCTTCTAAGAGTGGGGATGGACTCACACACAGGGTAATGTGGAACGCGGCTACGAGTTAGTGGGGACTGCCGTTCAGCGAGTATTGTGGAGTGGCCACCGTAGGGAACACCAAGAGGTAGAGCAGGGTGCTTGTCATCACCGTGTAGGTGGTACTTGGGCATTTGTAGGTGCAGAGGGCTAACACCGGGTTAGTGCATGGTGAGAGACACCAGGGGCTCATCCTCCCACTAGAGGGCACCGAGGCCAACTCCAGGCCTGGGCTCACCAATGACCACCAGGAGGATTCCAA